>JAKOGI010000658.1:10000-42500 GCA_029747015.1 Carnegiea gigantea | reverse complement strand
GTATTTACGAGGGAAAAAATGAGGGGAAAAAAATTGGAAAAGGGGGGAGGGGGGAAAAAATGCATTTTGAAATGTGCTAGGAGGGATAGCATTTTTTCCCCCCTCCTTATAATACTTGTTTTCATGTGCTTGTCACTGATCTTTGTTTATTAAATCTTCTTAGTTCCCCCCCCCCCCCAAGGAAGAAAAGAAAGCATTTGCAAATGGGTTACTGGGAGTGTTTGATTCTGATGCTTGTTTACATAATATTGTTCTATTCAAATTACTTCATTGTGCCATCATGTATTGTTATTCTGAAGGGTTTATTTCCTTTTTGGGAATATGCTCCTGTCTTTAGTCTTTACAATTGTTGAGCCCTTTGATTTGGTTTAATTCTCTCTGTTCAAACCACAATGTTATTTCTTAACAAGAGTGAATATTTTACTTCTTTCTTGCTTTGGTGCTCTGGCTTCTTATTTTTCTTTGTTCTGTTTTTATGATTGGATTTTCCACAGTCCTTTGTGGGTTTTTTTTTTTTTTTTTGGTTGCCATTTTTGCAATTATTTTTCTTAGTGCACAGGTATCAACGGTAGGAGCATCACCTTTTCTTGGTTGTAATGCTTGGTGGGTCTTAATGGGGAAAAAGTGTTCCATCATAGTTGCAATTTAACTTATATAATGATATGCAAGTTGACTGAGCTATCGTAATACTTTGGCTAGCTAGGATAGTATCTATATATGTTTCTTTTCTCTTGATTTTCTTCCATAGCTTTTTTGTTGTTTTGGTTATTCCCTGCTGAAAGTCCCCTATATTTTTCTTCCACATAACCATGTGAAGAATGAGGGATAAAAAGAACCAAGTGGTGTGCTGATAGACTTGTTTATATTTTCCAGGGAGAGCCTTCCCCAACAACTGGTTCTTTTTTCCATCCTCAGATGATGAACGACTCTTCTGGTGGCTCTACGGCATTCCCTTCTATCATAAATAGCTCCACTACCCTAGATGATAGTAAATCGAGTGGCTTTGAGTTCAAACCTCGTCTAGGATCATATTCCACTGCAAACTTTTCGATGGCAGGGCATGTGGTAAGTATGAACTGGCATCAATCGCGAATGCAAAACTGTCATGTGCTCAAGGCTTTCAACTTGACCTCCACAGTTACATTGCTGGAGTTATCCTGCCTTGTTTTGAGTTCATGTTAGTAATGCTGAAATGGACACTTCCATTGGGCTTTTATCAGCAGTTTTCATGTCGTATTTAGTCCTTTGGGGATCACTTTGCTTGATTAACTACTGCAAATATAGAGAATCTTACACCCTCTGCTTCTCTTTGCTCTCTTTATTTGCAAAGCGTAAATAATTTTTTAATTAGGGACGTGGCACCATAACTCACACTTTTTGTTGCAACCAAGGTTCCTTCTGCAGATATGAATCAACAGCAAGTTGCACAAGCTGCGCAAGTCCAATCAGAGTTCCAGTTGCAAGCATCTGACACATCCATAACTGTTAAAGACGAGGTTCCGTTCTCAAATGAGCTCCAGTCTGTGTTGGTTGCTCCAGCTTCTCGGGCATCACCTGATATTGATTCTGATGAAATAAACCAAGGAGAAGACTCCAACAACGAAGCCCAGGTGCCACAATCTGAGCAGAAAGTAGGAGGATCTCATGTCATAACTGATCGAACATCTGATGATGGATATAATTGGAGGAAATACGGACAGAAGCTTGTCAAGGGAAGTGAATACCCACGAAGTTATTACAAATGTACACATCCGAATTGTGAGGTCAAAAAACTGTTTGAGAGGTCACCTGATGGACAGATAACAGAGATCATCTACAAGGGTACACATGATCACCCAAAACCTCAACCGAATCGTCGACTTGCTGCTGGTTCTCTGGTGTCAGCGCTCGACGAGAAGTCAGAGAGAGTTCCTGTGCTTACTGATCAAGAAGGTAACTAAGGAACTGTTACATCTTGTTGCTTTTTCAGTTGACAGTTAACTGGATTTTTTGCCTTCTAATGTGCTGCAGCCAAGCCTGCAAACTTGTTTGGCCAATCAGCCGGCAATGACGAGAGCAGCACTCCTGATATACTCCCTGGTGGAGCAAATGACAATAATGGAGAAGGTGGTCTTCTAAATAGAAGCACCGATGATGCTGATGATGATGATCCATTTGCAAAGAGGAGGTATTGGATATCTTCAGCATTTCCGTTAAATATATGTAACCATAGGCAGGGCAATGATCTTATATTCCTTGTTATCAGGAGGATGGAAGGTGGTGAAATGGACTTCAATTCGGTAGTGAAACCTATTCGAGAACCACGTGTTGTTGTTCAAACTGTGAGTGAGGTTGATATTCTTGATGATGGGTACCGATGGCGTAAGTACGGCCAGAAGGTGGTGAGAGGCAACCCTAATCCAAGGTATGTATTGTGGGCTTTACGTGCCCACTCACAAGCTCCCTAAATGATCTGTATCATTAGCTCTAACGCAGCTTGAGCATTAGTTTCATGTTATAGGACAGGATCTCTTGAGTGATAGTTTCAGTGTTGCACTGTTGCTTACTATCTGGGTGTACCCCCCCCCCCCCTTTTTTTTGGCCTCCAGTTTCTTTAGCTCAGTCACACTCACTTATTGGAGCAGTCTATTGGGATTCTACCAGGAAGCAAAGTGGGGAACAGGGTGGGTATTGGGTAACCTCTCCTTCCAATTTACCTTTGTAGATTTTGAACCCCACGCTTCCTCGATAGAATAGTAGGGTGGGCCAAATACCATTAGACCTCCTTTAAGGTGGTTAAGCAAGGTCAGTGCAGGTTGACTACATTTCTAACATACCTAGACACATTTGCTGAACCGTAGCCTCTATGGGATCTATTTTAAGGAAGGCCATACGAGATGTGATGTTCTTCACTGTTTAGTTGGGAGACAGGGAGACTCTGCATGCACAGTCTGGGGTTGTGCAGAAACATCTCTATTTCAACTACCTGCCTTCTCTAATAGTTGTTGCATGTCTTTGCTCTTGGATGTTGGCTGGGAACTGAAGGGTTGATAAGGTCCTTCTAGAAAATATCGTTAATATAGAGAAAGATCACGAGAATCATTTGCTGAGCCTATTTTGGACGTATGGCTTGATGCTGCTGCGGTGGTTGGACTAGCAAGTTCTTGAGCCTTCTCATACCTTTGATTTTGATTACCCACAAAAAAAAAAGGAAAAGAAAAAAAGATTGACATTATGTTATCGTAAACCTATGGTCCCAAATTGTTTCTTGAATCCTTTAGCATACTTGTCTTTTTTGGTGGAATGTTACATTCCATGATTATGACCCTGGACATTGCCCTTTATTCTAGGGCATAGCCACATAGGAAATTATTATGGATAATGACATGCGGCAATGACTAGAAAGAATCGATGATAAAGTAGTGATCACTATGTTCTACTGAGCACTGCCTGGCGAGATTGGTTTCTCTTCTGTTGAAAATATAACTTGAAACTCCTTGTTTTAGGTTCAGTAATGGTACTCCATCTCACCTTCTCAACGATTTAGCTCAAATAAACATGGCCTTGTCCTATCATTTTAATGTAAGAAAACACACTGCAGAGCTTACAAATTTGAACCCTAGATCCTCTTCTCTTGCTTCTTTCCTCAGACCAATTCTGTTTGCATTCCTTTCAATCTCTGTCCCCTGCATTCTATTTCCCCTCTTGTATAGAGGATGCCTATCCTGGTTTTTGTCTGAATCAGATTCTTGTTGCCTATTACCTGACCCGAATGAGCCTAACCAGATCTGAGTGACCGGACTGGAACAACCGTAAAGAGACCTGAACCAACACCTGAGATACTGCAGCCTGATTTGGACAGAATTGACCCAGTACAAACTGACTTCACACAAAATTTTCATGCCCTATATTGCTTGTATCTCCAGATCAGATGACTGGACCAACCACAAAACATACTTGAGCATAACCTTGATACTCCATCATCTGGAATTGACCTGACTTGTTATTAAGCTAATTTAACCTACACCAGACCTATTTACAAGTCTGTAAAGGACAAGTCTTCCATGTGAAATTTGTCCAAGATTGGTAGTGGACACTCAGTAAAAATGGTGTGATCTTTGATCATTTTCAAGGGGAAAAATAACATGAACATTGGCACTTTCGAATATCTCAAGGACTTTGCACTTGTTCAATGCAGCAGATGACATGTGGTTGGGAATCTTGTTCCATCTCAGCTTATCCGGGAAGCCTTGATGTAGGCTTCTTGCATTAGGGCCATAGTGTTTTGTTTCTCAACCATTTTATGCCAATGAGCTCCTCTTTGTCTTTGTCCATGTGACCATCTATTCACCTGAACGTTATGGTGGTGGGGTTATTTCTGAAAGGAACATGTTCACCTGATTCTTGCTGATGTTTATCACTGGGTAAGAAAAGCATTTATCTTAGGTACGACGGATTGCTTTCAACTTTTCTTTGAAATGTAGTGTCCATAATACTGAGAGGGTATTGATGCGCTGCAAAGGAAAACAGCGCCCCCTCTCCCCTTCCCTATATGTTGTGTTTTCTCGTTGCAGCCTGTCTCTGTTGGAGCCAGTGCAAATTTTCGACTGGCAACTACTCCATATGGAAATACCTAGGGAACAAGTTTGTTTTGTCCCAACATTTCAGTATCTGCCAAAACTTTTAGTTATTTGTTACAGACATCTAACATATGATATGAAATTATAGAATTAACTTAAAAATTATATGATGACAATGTTTGCCAAATGAAAATAGACGTACACAAAACGAAGTTAATTTCCGTTTGCTTGTGTAAATAACATCCCTCAATTTTCTGTGATCTTCTACAGGAGTTATTACAAGTGCACTCATCCAGGATGCCCAGTTCGTAAACATGTAGAGAGGGCATCTCATGACCCTAAAGCAGTGATAACAACATATGAGGGGAAACACAATCATGAAGTACCGACTGCAAGGAATAGCAGCCATGACACAGTGGCTACAGCAACTGCGAGTCTGGCAACCCGAATTGGGTCACATGAAGGCAGTGAACAAGTAAGCCTCGATCTTGGGGTCGGGATTAGGTCTGCTCCTGAATTTGTACGGGGTCAGCAGCTGGCAATGGAACCTGAGCGCATTCCCGGCCAAACCCATTTCAGCAGTCCAAATCTCTTATTGCTTCAACGAGGTCCTCTTTCAACTTTTCCTAGTTATGTGAATGGTGGTATGGTGCTTTATGGTTCTAGGGAAAACCATAGTCAAGCTCATAGTGTTGGTAATGCACCTGTAAGTCACTCTTCTAATTCGTATCAGCAGAACCTGGGAAGAATAATCATGGGTCCATAGATATTTATGGGGAAAAAAACAAGAATATGAAGTATGATTTTAAAATTTCTTTCCGTTTATTTGATGCTTTATTGGCACCCTACCTCCCTTTTTTGTCAATTTCTTAAATAGGAGGAATTTAATCGCCAGGGTATCGATGCTCTTTTAGTTATTGTTACTGGTATATGTTTTATGTCAAAGCCGCCCTCCATTCACAGAGACACTGAATGTAGTGAGCCAAGAGCTTATGTACAGTTTGTAAGCAAGCATAAGAATCTTTCTTGTTTGGAATTGAAAAAAAGGGTCCCTTTTTGTGTGAACTGTTGGCCTTCTTGTATGCGGCATCATTTTCTACCTTTTCTATTCTTGTTCAATTGATTCACAATAATTTTTTTGGTTCTCTTAAATAGTTATTATTCTAAACTTTTTTCTTAGAAACACAGATGTGAAGTGGTTCATATTTGAGTTTCTTCTTTTTTTTTTTTTTGTTTTTTTTAATAAAAGCGGTTCTAAAATTTTCTTTGGGAAGGCTGGTGTGAAGTGTTTTTTGGACAACCCATGGAAGGTTTTGATCGGCTTATATTGGAAACATCAGAATGCTCAATAACAAGGACAAGAGTCCGCGTTTAAAGAAATACAGTTGTACATAATCTTGATATATGTAATTGGACAGGTTTCTATTTGATCGGCTTCTATTGGAAACATGGGAAAATGTCAGAACTCTCTTGATTGTTGCAGGTGAGAATTGACAGTATCGTCATTGTTCTGAAGGGAAGGGACGAGATAACAGCTGTGTTTCATTTGCAGAATCCTAACAGAAACATGGCAAATGAAGCTGTGTTTTTCCCCTACTTCTAGTATTTGATTATGAAAAACCTGATGACCCTGCTCATACTTACATGCTGTAGAACTATCGAAGTTGGAATGTGTCATTTCTTCGTCCCCTATTTCAGACTAAGAGGTGGAAAAGCATGTGCACATAGCTTAAAGCTAATTGCAGCCAATACGAAATCTTTCACAAGTTCGCCCAAAGAAGCGAGATGTATGCAATCTCACTCCAAACAAGAAATGACAGATGCTTTTCTGTAGCGAAGACATACAGCTTCAAATCCAAAATCAGTAAATGTTAATTGGAACTGTATGCTCTTAGATTCAATTGAAGTTGTTATCCACATGAATACAATCTTATAAGAATCTGACATATTAATCAACTATCAACAAGGCAGAATCGTATTCCTCAGGATTTTGGATGATGTTTCCACAAGAGAGTTGAAGCTCATTGCCACGCACCAGATGCAACAAGAGCTCAGTGCATCCACCCAAGGTGAAGTGCGCCATCTGTCTCTTCAAGTCCATAACTCCAGCTACACTGCTGTAGGAGAGCTTTTATAGTGGCATTTACAATTGGGAGCAATGGATATGGCCAAAGGCCGGCCATTAAGAACCGGGATCTCCACTTCCCATGAACCTCATGGCATTCCACTCTCTCAGCACCCTCACATGCTATAATGTTGACAATATCTATTGCCAAACAGTGCTGCTCAATGTTGATTTGCTCTTTGCAGTCTCTAGCCAATGTTAGATCGATTGGCTCGAAAATGGCTGCATAGTAGTCAAGGGTCTCAATAAACCCGAGGAAGTATGGAGCTGTGTTTGTGTTAGACTCTTGCTCAAAAAGAGTACCACCCTAGGCGACCAGCTCTTAACCAGCCTAAACAGCCTGTCTCCCTTATTCTTAGGGTCCACACTCTCGTCTGGCATATGGTGAAGCATGAAAGGGAGGTTTAGAGCCAAGCCTTCATCAAGGTTTAGGTGAAGATTTTGAAACTTTACTTTCAGAAACCTGAAGTTTAGAAACATGGAAATCAAAGGGGAGGCTACAAGCATTAGCAAGCCTAGATAGTCTTTTTCCTAGCAAGTCGAGCCCTCCTTGAGCTAACTTTGATTAAAATCTTCAATGCTCGTTATACAGACTTACGGGACCGCCAGGACAGGCAGTTAAAACTTGGATCAGGCTGACCCACTAGCTTCCTTGAGCTATTTGAAAATAAACAATGTGAATTCTGCCCTCAATTTTCTTGGCCTCGTCAATTGCCCCATTTGCTGACATGTATCCAACCTTGAAATATGGGCAGACTTCATATAGCAAATGCATACGGAATTTGACTTCACCACTGCTGGGTTTCTTACACCTCACGGCATTGTAGATGGAACTTTCGGAAGAAGATAATCGAGCAACTAATCCTTCCAACATGTAGGTCATAACCTTTGAATCGGCTCACAAGAGATAGACACCATGTGGTGTAACTCTGACATTAGCCACTCCGCTGTCAACAAATCATCATCTGAAATTGCTTTTGCAGTTGCAATTAGCACTTCTTTAAGTGTACCCCTTGAATCAACCACATGCTTCCAATTTTCAGTCTTTGATGGCATATGATTAGGCAAATCTCCAGAGGGAGTGTCCCAAGTATCAAAGTTACATGAATCAGGACCACCAGAATGGTTTTAAGCTCCCACAGCCTGTCCTTTAGGTCAACAGCTTCATGAGTTAATGCAGGAATAATTCACTGGTGCGTAGTTTGTGGTCTCCTACTAGTCATATTGGAAGTCTGATGAACAAGATTCAGGTTCAGGGTGGTAAACTGAGCTGCCATTACAAGACATGCTTACAGATGGAGATCCATAAAAATGATCTGCGATCGTTATACAGGAAGACTCAAGGGTGTAATACATCAATTGTCGTCTGTCATTAAGACAGCTTATGTCTTACTTCTGTGAATCCGGCCAAATTTATGAGCTGTGTCTCATGCCAACTAACTCTCCTAAGGGACCCTCTAGGTACTATTGATTGCCGCATTGGCCATGACTTTTGAAGAAGTACAATGTTGTCAAGCAGTAGCCAAGTGGCACTGGGGCTTTCTGCGCACATGGTCACTATTGGACAATTCTCTCAACTTTTGATGAATAAACTGATCTCTACTTCTTTCGTCTTTTCCTGTAGTGTGCAGTCAAATGCCTTTCAAGTCCAATGTCTTGCAAGAACATCCTCTCCACATTTCAATTGTTCAAAAAGTTGCCTACATCTAATCCTTTTCCAGATGGCCAGACCCTATCCTAGGTGGGATGATAGGGTGTCCATTTGGTTTGGTTTAGTTTGCAAGTGATTAGCAATTAGGTATCACAACCCTCCTCGCTCATCAGATGTCTAATTCAGTTTCCTGGAAGTAAATTTGCAGCAATAAATTCTGCACAGATGGCAATAGAATAATCATTTTAGCAAAGACTTTTCATTATATTACAAAAGTAATCACAGAAAACAAGACAGCTAATTTCACTCATGGTTTATGTAGAATTAAACTATAATTTACTTGCCAAAGAAATGGTTCATTTTGGCTATTAGCAAAGTAGTTGAGCTTGATAGACAAAATACTGTAAGTGAAAATTCACTTCATTAATGCTCATACAATCATTTATGCTCTTTCTAAGTTTTAATTCAAATGCTCAAGAGCTAATTGTGACGTATGTGCTGATAAAAGACAGTCAGCAGGACCAGAACTAAAAGGCATAAATGCATTATCGCAGCTTCAGCTTCTATACATTGAAATACTCATCTATGACCATAGTAAAATACAGGAACATGATAAAATGTAATACAAAAATTATCTAAGAGAATCAGATCAAATAAAAAATTGTGCTTCTAATGAAAGTTTACAGTAACAACAATAGCCAATGTGGATTCCATTGAAATAAAATTTGTGGAGATGTAGATGTAAGCAATGTTTAACCCTACAAACAAGGAGAATGTTTCCAAGAAACACACACACACACAAAAAAAAAAAAAAAAAAAAAAGAAGGAAAAAAGAACTAACATTGTCACAAATAACCTCCATAGTGGATCACGATAGAGGTAAGATAACCTAAATCTTGAGCTCCCCTAGATCCCAACATGACGAGGGCCATAACTGGGGACGGCCATTGTACAATTGGACTCTTTTAGATCTTTGAATTGCATCTGTTCACTACTACAAAATCCAGCATTGCATTCAATTGACAAGTCCAAACCCCTTACTGACAACCAAATAAATCCTGGTTGCCCTTGTCCTCTTCCATGTTTAAATCGAATTGATTACTTTATGGTCCTAAGTCTCCTGTCCACAACCAAAAGGGGAGAAACTAACAGCACAAGAACTAGTCACATTGATGCACAACAACGATAGATGTCATTCCCATACCATAATCTTTAACCTAAACAGAAACATCCACAGAACGGTGGAACTAAACTGATAATCTTCATGCATTGTTAGGATTGAAGACTGAATTAAAGTAGTAAAAAATCACCTTTATAGGGTTTGATTGTAAATGGTGATCTGGGAGCACAATCAATTCTCCAATGGAGACCAAATATAAACTCAAACCTAGGAATCCTAGGGGCCCACATATATATGCCGTTAGCAGCTTAACCCTTAAATTATAGAGAGATAATCCATTGTGGCTGTTCAAGAATCAATTCAACCAAAAGTATGCTGATAAATGGCGCAGGAATAGGTCTTAATACTTTAACACATTCCTTGACGCGAATACGATTTGGATTTCACGTGTAGATGCTACAAAAGATTCTTCCTTACCTTGCCCAAAATCCCAGTCATCTTATAAATTGCAGGACAATAAGAAGAACCCCGACTTGAAATACGGGGGATTAATAGTGCTAAACAGAAGACCACCCACTGACCCACATCAAGGTTTATGCCACATAACCAAACCAAAAATACAAAGTTTTGAAGTTGTTACTATTGGAAGGTTCTGGGTAAGTCAATGGCAGAAGGAGAGGAAGAACAATGTATCGTGGTATACCACTGCCTTGAAAGCTATTTTGACTCAGCCGATGTGCAAATCAAATTTGTCGGTCGCTCCCCAAGGTTAACACAGTGAGCCTCTGAACAAGCGCACTTGGGGCCTAGACTTGGAACATGCAGTCTATCAGTTGTCTAGAAAAGAAGAGAGAGCAGTAGAAGAGGACAAGAGCAGAGAGATGATGTTTTGGTGTGTTTGCCGCATATGAAGAGAGCCTGTATTTATAAGTGCAGAAGACTTGTTTGAGTGGAGAGAAATTAGCAGCAAAATCAGGAGAGCCACATGACCGAAATATAGTTGTTGAGTTAGGAAAAAGGAGAGCCTCATGTTGATCGCTAAATATGGTTGCTTGACTACTAAAAATAGTTTTTGCTGGAGCCAAATGTGGGGGAAAATCAGCGCACAATCATTGACTAGGAACGCCAACGGACAAGCATAGAAGCTATTTTCTCTAAAAAGATTAGCAGATAAGGCCCAAATCCAAGCCCAGCCACGCCCAGCCCGGGCATGTGGGCAGTGTGCGCGTATGTGTATGGTGGTGACTCTCTCCTTGTAACACTATAAAAACCTGCAAATTATTATATGCACCTGGGAGTTTATACTCTCAGGTCCATGTCAGCGCCATGTGTTTATGTCATGTTAATTTTTTTTTTCCAATGTCGGTTATTCACATAGCCCAATCTAACTGCCCACTATTTTCATTAACCGTTTTTCACCCTCTTTTTTTTTTTGAAAAAAAAACTGACACTTTCTTCCCTCCAATTATCAGACCGATTTTCAATTTTTTTTAAAAAAATATTCACAGTTGAAAGAGAAAAATAATATTCACAGTTGAAAGAGAATTGCACGGAAGCTAGGGGCTGCTGTATGTCTCGATAATGTTCACTAAGAGTGAAATATTTATTCATTATCTATCATAAGGTTGTTCACTCAAGATGGCAATTTGTTTATGGTTCAATATCTTATATGGCGAACAAATTGGAATGTACAAAGATCCAAGTTTATAAAATGAGCATTTTTACATTGAATAGAAGGGGTGAATAAAGTTTGCATATATAGTGAATTGGAAAAAAAGGCCGTTATTACTTCCATCACTCAAGGTTCTTTCTTTTTTTTTTTTTTAGGGTATTTAGCTTTTATCTTAATCATATTTTTTCAAGGAAAAAAAATTAATTATTACCACTCAAGTCCTCAAGGTTGTTCACTAATAATAACCGATGTATTCATTAATTCACTCAAGGTTGTTCACTCTAAAATCTTCAGTTTAGGGGCAAAAAAAATTATTAGTACTCAAGTCACTCAAGGTTGTTACTCATGCCCAAAAAAAAAAAAAACCACTCAATTTTGTTCACTTACAAAAGTTGATTTGTTCATAAACTGACTAAAGGTTGTTCAATGTAAAATAATTAGTTTATGAAGAAAAAATTATTGTCACTTAAGTCACTCAAGATTGTTCACTAACAAACCTTGGTGTGTTCATTAACTCGTGGTTGTTCACTGCAAAATATTTGGTTTATTTGTTGGATTATTGAAGGTTGTTCATTATGAGAATCTAATTTGTTCATCATGTTAATCACATTCATTCTTTGTAAAATATGACTTAGTAGTTAGTACACGCTATTTACGCACGCATGTCCAATATAAAAGCTGATAGATAAACAATATCCATTTGATGAACGAACAAGTTTCACAACTTTTATATTTTCATCAAGCAAATTCAAAAATATATATGTACATGATCGGCAAATACATGCTTCGTATAGAGTCAACCAACACTTGACCCAAAAAATAGTAATCATAAAATATTATCCTAAAGCAAAATCTTCTCATATTGTTTAATTGACTATTTACATTATATAGCCAAAAAAAAAAAATCAATTCAAATTGTCATAGTCCTTCCGCTGTTGCTGTCGTTTGGGAGGCATCTATCGGCTGCTGTTTATAGTATTTGGTGTTCTACTCTGTTGGGACATCGTTTGGTCTTCTGAAAAGAGAAAGTTAAGGTTTAGTGAACAAGTTTAACATACATAATGAATAAATTGCATATTCTAAGTGAATAATATTTATCTTAACAAATTATTATTGCCACACATTGAAAACAAACTAGCCATGGACCAGTGAACAACCTCAGTATTATACAATGAGTAATTTATCTGAGATTAATGATTAACCTCTACATATCCCATAAATAAATTTCTCCGTTTGTATGTTGGATTCTGTTCCACGTCTATCAGCTTCAGCTACCAATGACCTAACATACAAACTTGCTGTCAATACTTTGGGTTTATGTGATATATATAACTTGCTGTCAATACTATAACATAGCGTAGTTCACTCACTTCATTAATATTGTTCACTGTCATATTTGAGTTAGTTCGCTCATCTTTTGAGCACTATTGTCTATAGAACATGCTAGGTATTGGAACTTAACTCACCTAAAAAATGCACTGTAATTGGAATACAGATTCAATAGTTCCTTTGCGGTTGTTCACTGAACTATTGGTTATTGTTCACTTTGCTGTTCACTAACATGAGTTTGCTAAAGCCCCGCCAAAATCAAGTATTAAAACGTCCAAAGGTGTGTGTAATTGCAATATTCAGAACAGGAATTGCAGCCTTATTTTATCAACGCTTTTCACATGTAGTTCACTTCGGTTTTCGCCCAAACAACTCAGTTGAAACAACTTTAACAATGAAAACCATACAATTACAACTTGCATATGTCAAGAAATCTCAATACCTGCTACAATCAAGAAACGATCTTCCACAGTTGTATTAAGTTGCAATATTTAGAACAGAAATTACAGCATCCATTACCTGGTTTTTCGCTAATATACAAGTGTCACTGTAGGTTGTCTTGCTCTGTTATCGTTCACTACATTATTCTTTTTATTAGCATATGCTGCTTGCATGCCTTCAATTCATTCCGCCATGGTTGCTGCTTCGGAGCTTATTTGAAGTGAATTTTTTTGCTTTTGATAAGTTCGGTAATTGCTTAAAACTAGGAAGTTGCTTGCTTTACTGATGCAAGAAGAGTTTGAGGGAGTGAAGGAGTGTAATGGCAGTGGCTTTCGTGCAAAGGTGAACCGTTTTTAGGCGGTTACAAGGTTTTCGGTTTGTTTGCTGGTAGTGGGGTGAGTGGGGCTTTTAATTCTCGTTTCCTTTTTTTAAAATATCTAAATATTCTTAATACTACGTGGCAAATTTGATCCAGGTGTACATGAGAGTATGAACTCCCATGTTTATAATAAATGTATTGAAAAAAACCAGACCCAAATTCACCAGGTTCAAAGAAGGAAGGTAAAGATAAACCTTATTCCAACTCCCAAAACCACCTAGAGACAAAAGAAAATGGAAAAAATAAAGGGCCAGTAAATACCATTGCACACAATAGTTACTAACCTTGATTGGTTAATTAGGTGTTGTGGACTACTGCCTACTGGGTTCTCCCTCTCTCACATCAAATGGACGCCTAAAGACCACTCCATGCTGGGTACGCTACTGCTGGCTGGGACTCCCATTTACAAAGGGCTTTTATAGGGCATTTTCTGCTAAAATTGGCCTGGGCTTTTCATCAAATTACACTTATGCCATCGGCATCTTCCTAATCCTTTGATCCTGTAAGCAAAACCAGATAGTTGAATTTAATTACTGAAAAAGTGCATAATTGCGGGTTGATTGAACATGGTCAGACACCTTTTTGGGGATTAATTTAACTACTTCAAGAAGTTGGCTAGTTATTATTGATTTATAGCAATTGGGTTTCTACTTATCTACATGCAATGACATGGTCGTATGATTGGTTCATAAACCTTCCACTAAACTGAGTGGAAAATATGTCTGAACAAATTTAACTATGATTATTTATGTAGCAGGCATGTGTTAAATACGCTCGTGGAGATGTACATAGCTTTCTATGAAGTGTCATTATACTTGAGTTTGACTGAAGTAAATTATATCAAGTTGTTTCATTTGGAATGACACAAGAAACTAATTAAGGGTTATGTATTTGTGTGTTATGGTTGAAAAAGAAGAGTCGTCTTTTATGCAAGCGCATAGTGGCGTTGTAGCAAATCAAGATCATCTCCCACAAGGACTAGGTCAATCTATTGAGCTTTATTCCCTCTAGATAGGCTAAGTGGATCAAAATTTAGAATTAAGATTAGATTAATGTATGATCTAATCTACTAGATAAATAATTAAGGAATTATACAAAACAAGTAATCTCTTAATTTATGTATCAATCAAGCACTACTTCAACAAATACGTTGTTTTAAAACTGACAATTGAAATATCACAATCCTCTTTTAAGGTAAACAAAAATACCTAAATCTAACCAATTACTCCTTCTCAAGGACTCTTGATTTGTTTAAGTTTATTAAGCATGCGATCATCAAATTCGTGGTTTCTTAATTAGTGTGACTTTCTCAAGACTCCACATAATTAAGTCAAATCATAAGGTTCCAGTATCGAATCAGCTTTCAATTCTTCACTCAATATCCAAAACATGCAAGAAAGTGATGAGATTTGTCACATGATAATAAATATCTAGGATTCAATAGAACATGCCAATAGATCCCCAAGTATCAAGGAGATCAACACAAGATTAGAAAAATTGACAAGTATTTGCATAAATTCAAGATTAAAAGAATAAAAGTTAATCCAAATTACAAAACATAAATCCTAAAATAAGAAAAGAGGAGAAGAGAAATGCTCAGCCAAATAATGCGCTTGAATGCATCGATTGCAAACCCGGCATGAAATCCTTGCAAGATCCCCACTTCAATTCACTTTTTCTTCCTCTAATCTAATCTAATTCTAAAACCTAATCTAGATGGTGAATGTGAAAGTGGATGGAATGGAAAAACTGGATTGAAGAATAAGATTGGAAAACAGGCCTTTTATTGCGAAAGTGTTGCAGCCAAGCGTGAAAACCATCTGAAAATCAAATGGTCGCGAAGAAAACAAGACGACTTTGGGAAGGTGGATGACCATGACCAAACCATGGGAACCATCACGATCTATGACCCCACCCACGACTAGGATGTGATAGCTCCTGGTTGCGGTGCCCTGCCGATTCTTATAAAATGCAGTCAACCTAAGTTGACTGCATATGCCATCCCGGGTTAACCATGATGTATATCTAGGTAAATCATGTCCCTTGCGATTCTTTTGGCTACTTTTTGTGGGCTCTTTAGCTCCTTGCATCATTCTTCATCGATTTTGTAGACACATCAAGTTCTCTTAGCCAATTTTTGTAAAATATCATCGACAACACCAAACCCAAGCGTAAAATGGAAAATGGGTATAAAATCACACAATCAAGCACACGAATTCCCTAAAGTGACACCAAATACTCATGAAATCCTATGCAAATATGACATTCATCACTCCCCCATGCTTAAACATTTGCTTGTCCTCAATTACATATGCATGAGATAAAACCATCAGGGGGATATGCATCTAGGACTCAAAAACATAACAACCACCGCAAGTTGGGCTACTCATAGCACATCATAAGCAAGAATATCAATCAATGGCAACCCCAAATAGTGCACAATACATTTCAAAATCAGGAGCAAGTGGACGTTTTCAAAGAAATATACGTCCATAAGTCAAATATCCAAGTTGATCACCCCAAAAGAACCATAAAGCACATCATGCAAGTACAAGGAATTGTAGAGCTAGATAGACTAGTAGAACATCACTTTTGGAAAAAATGTAGACCACTCTTGCTCATCGATTTGAAATATAGCATGGGTTCACTTAAAACTCATTCCAAAGATGCAAACTACCATGTGCTTGCTAGGACTCTCAAATTCTCCACCTCTAAAAATGCAATGTGCATATAACATTCAAGAGGACTTGGGTTGTAATGTGGGCTAAAAGAGTTAAGGGAAAAGAGCATATTAACGAATTTGGACAATGTGGAGCTATATAGCGAAATGACTAGGGAGCAACTAACAAGGCACCAAGAAACAATGAAGTTTACCAACAATCTGGGTTCCCCATCAATGCAATGAACAGACTCCAATGAATCTAGGAAATGAGTTGACAAAGAAAGGAACTCAAGCTATTTACATGCCCAATGCCAATCACTTAGTCATTTTTTGGGGTTTTGTTTTCTTTTTTTTTTCTATTTTTTTGAACATGAATTTTCTTTTTTTTTCCTTTTTTATCTTAGGAAATGAAATGAGAATTTTAATTATTGAAAGTTATAAGATCACTAACCATTAACCCATAACCTAATTTAAATATTTACAACCCGAATAGGAGGAGAACGAAACCAAATGTGTAATGTCATCAATCCCTCAACTGACCAATATATCAAAGTCGCCTTAAACTCAATTACCCTCAAAATCACCCACTAGATAGATGAAGTGATGCTCTATATAATTGGCTTAAAGGTAAGAATATATGTATGGTCAAGGGCTAATATGAAATGTTCACACCAAAAAAGGATATAAACTCAAACAGACTAGCAAAGGGGATAAGCATATAACCCAAAGGTAGGCTATTTGGCTATATGACTAAAATGTCCAAAGAAAGAATGTCTCTATTATATCATCCACTATGCACATGCTAATGTGATTTTGAATAAGAGTCAAGGCAAGTTCTAGAGATGCAATATGGAAGAGTCACACACATCAAAGAACATGAGACTATGAGCCTGTTCTTTTTATTGGTAAATTGGGGTTGGTAAAATGGTGAAGGTAGTTGAGGTAGGTTGAAGTGGGTTGAAATTATTATTTTTTTTTTTTTTGAAATGGGTTGAAGTTGGTTGAAGTAGGTTGAAGTTGGTTGAAGTTAGTATGTTTTTTATGTGTTCGGTTGAAGTGGGTTAAAATAGTGAGAATAAAATTTATGTGTGATAATTTTTGAAGTAATTGAAATTGAGTACATTTTTTGATTGCATGCTAATTTAACAATTTTGTAACTATTTTTGTAAATGTTTACTGAGTTACAACTTCTCAATTATTTTGAACGATTTGCATAACAAAATTTATTTATCACAATTTTTTATATATCCATTCAGAAAATTCAAAAGTAAAATAAAAAGATAATACAATGATAATTGTTAAAATATATATAAAATATAGCAATGTATATTTTTTCTTATTTTTAAAATATAAAAATCAATTTAAAATATAAAATTAGCAAGTTCAGAAAATTCAAATGTGAAATATATATATTTGTTGTTAATTTCATATATAAATAAATGTGATATGAAATATAAAAAATATGATTTAATTTGAAAAGCATGTCAAAACAAAGTAATATCATGATAATTTGAAAAAAAATGGAATCATATCTGCCCAAATTTGACATTGCCTGAACAATTCAGAGAGAATCTCACTCTCATTTCTTTTTTCCAAGCACAGCAATGCCCCTCTCCCTTGTTATTTTACCTAAAGCCCCCTTGTGTTCTTCAACCCAGAAACAAATGCCCCCTACCGTACACACACTTAGTCGGCCCCCCACGCTGCGAGCCACCCGAATGCTGGCAGGACGCCACCTGCCTGGTTGTCTAGAGGCTATGACACACCGTGGTTGCATGGAGGCCGGACCAGGTTACACTTTTCAGGCGTTCATGGGACAGGTATGTCTCTCTATACCCACATTTCATTTAGGCAGTTGTGGTGGATAATGTTTGTGAATTTTGGTGTTGTGGGTGAATGAATTTGGGGGTTTAGAGTAATTGTAGGGTTTTTGTTTTTTTTGGTGGGATTTTCTGGTCCCATTTGTTTAGATCTGTGGTGGGATCATGGATCTGAGATGAGTGGTTGTCAAATAAGACTCACGGATGACGCACACAACAATGACTACCAAATGGGATTTGTATGAATGATCTATGACATTTGTATTCAGAATGCATGTGAGCATCAAAATCCCTTTTCACTTTGTTGTTGAACATGGTAGTTTGCAAATAGTATATGCATGATAGTTAATTTCTGACATTACAAGTGAGCTCCCCCTCCCCATCAATAACAATAATGCAATGGTAAATTTGCATCCTGTCTGTTTGTGTGTTTTGTGGTCTGATCATGGGATGTTGATGGGTATAGAAAATTGAAAGTGATGGCTACTTCTAGGGAAAAAATTTACTAATTGGACAAATAGGGACGATGAGAAGTTGTTGGATATTTTAATTGAAGAAACAGTGCAAGGATCAATTAAATTTAAGTGTGGTTTAGTGAGAGTAATATTGAAAAATGAAGGGGTCAATAAGGAGGGCTCCCAAATCAAAAACCGTTATAATGATTTGGGGAAGAAGTTGAGAGCTTGGGAATTTCTTATGAGCAAAAAAGGTGCTGGTGTTGATTACAAGACTGGGACTGTCTTTGTGTTCGATTCAACTTGCCAAGATTTCCTTTAGGTAAATAATATACACATTTTTAAGTTTAGAACATTATAAATGACATGGTTGTTCATAACTGTAATGTGATACCTGTATATGTGTTGTGGTGTGTAGAAATTTATGGCAAGTATAAATCGTTTCGTAAGAAGGTTCCTGCAAACTTGGAGAAGATGAAATCAGCATTCTATAGGAAGCACACCATTGGTGAAATGAGCTTTGCTCCTGGGATGGTTGTTTCTCCTAGCAATCAAACCCAACAGTCAAAAGGAAGAGCGATTGATATAGAAGAACATGTAGGTGATAGTGACGAAGCGAACGAGGATGATTTCGGTGCTGATGTCAAATGTCTTGGTGTGGAGGAAAAGTGTACACAACTCTCACAAGCAAAAAAGTAAAGGCATGATTTCTAGTGATAGCAAAAGGTGAAAACTTCTTGATTAGTCATCAAGAGATGAGGAAGTGCATCAAGCCCTTACTATTCTCCGCATGAGGGAGGAATTAAGGCGGCAACCATCCCTTATCAAACAGGTACATGCATGACTGAAGGAACACCCTTACCATAGGATCGGATTTCATATGGATGTCATGGACTACATCGAAAAACACAAGGAGGAGAAGTTTTTCATGGATTTAGATGATGGTTTTGTAGTCAAATATGTGACATCAAGAGGGTTTTGGATCTGACTATGTATGTGGATTGGAGTATGTATGTGTTAATTTTCTTATGCGTAGTTCTTCTAAGAACTTGTTTACATTAGCATTATGTGGTCATTGACATGTTGCTTTCTTTGTTTGGGACAACCTTGGTCTCATGTGGCTTGTTTCTATTATTATTTATCTACTAATTGTATCATTGTATGCAAAGGAATACTATGCTGTAAGGACTTTGCCTTTTGTATAATTCCATGTATTTGACCTTGCTAATTGTTGTGAGATGATATGATGTAAAATGGATGAGGAGGATTATACAATGGATGAGGAGGATTGTACAATGGATGAGGAGGAAGACCATGCTATCGACACGATTTTTGTTTACACCCTAGAGCGTTTTCATATGGAGTAACCTCGCTTCACGTTGAAAGCAAGATGGCCAACTAAAATTGGTGGGGAGAGTGGGGCGAATTACATACACAGATTGTCGTATGGGAATCGTCTAGATTTATGTTGTAAAGTTTCTTTGGCTTGACAAAGATGTTTTTATACATTTTGTTAGCATGTTCATGGAGAGGGGTTTATTGAAAGAGAGTTGTTTTGTAAAACCAGTCGAAATAGTTGCAATAACCTTGTCTATTTTGGCAAAAGGGGCAAGCTTCGGGAGGCTGAAGATTGGTTTCAATTCCCCATTAACAATATGCAAATATCATAAACAACTGCTCGATAGTTTAGTGCAATTGTCTGCTGATATTATTAGGCTGTATCAAAGTTAAGATGAATTGCCTACTGCAATTGTCGAGAAGAAGGGCTTTTATTGGCCTTTTTTTAGGGTATGGTTTTCACCTCCCCACATTCTTTAAGTTTTGTATCATTATAAGCATATGTGCAAGCTAATTTGTAATTTTTGTTAAAAGACTGTATTGGGGCTTTAGATGGGATGCATATTCAATGCGTAATAGGAGAAATCGAAAAGGGCTAAAGAGTTGGAACATTTTGTGTGTCGTTTCTTTCAACATGATGTTTATATATGTGAATGTTGGCTGGAAGGGGAGTCCCTGTGTTGGAGGATAGTTGAGTCAGCGTGTATTTGATTTGCCTTATCCTAAACTAGGTACTAACAAATTCAATGTCGTGTTTGTACGTAATTTGCTTGAATATAGTGCAAAATTCATGTGGTCTCTTTGTCTTCTATATTCCTCCAGGAAAATATTATTTTGTGGCTTCTGCGTATCCAAATATGAGGGGGGTACTTGGCTCCTTACTTAGGAAAGACTGTTCATTACCACATTCCAGAATTCAAAAGTGGCCGCATTCCCACAAGGTATTCAGGAAGAGTTTAACTATCGTCATTCGTTTTGACATGGAGTAGTTGAGCGAACATTTAGAGTATTGAAGGTAACTTGGAAGATTGTGGATGGCAGGATGCCTTAAATGAGTTTAAAATCACAAACTAAAATTGTTATTGCAGTATGTACACTCCACAATTTCTTCCGTCTCCATGAGAAGGGGATGCAAATCTCACCAAGGCCGTTATGTGTTGATCGAAGGCTTGTTGTTAACTTATTTGATTAGGATGCTAACCATGGCATGAAAGAAATTAGAAATCAAATAGCTAATGAAATTTGGGAATCTCATTCTACCTGATATTAAACGTTTGTAAAGGTGATAGTGATAGGTGCTTAAATGTTTGTATCACTTATTTTTTACAATGAATTTCGGTAATCATTTCGATCTCTATCTCAATATTGTTATCTTTGTGTTACGACTGAACACTGCAATTAAATAATGATTTGCCAAGGCATGCATTTTTTACATGATAATTTACAAAATTAAGAAATTTTATGGTTGAAGACATAATAAATTTTTTTGGTATTTTTTCTGCGATGATTTACGAATTTCCACCATTTTCGAATCGCACTAATTTTTTATTGGTATATATTCAAAACATAATAATTTTGAAGCCATATAAATTTCCAAAGTATGATAATTTACAAAATACTAATATGGTCATTTTTTCATTGCAATAATAATAAAAATTTACATGACACTTTACACATTAAGAAAATTTTGAAGGAGGTGGGTTGAAGTTCGTTGAAGTGGGTTGAAGTAGATTGAAGTAGGTTGAAGTTGGTAAATTCAAAAAGAACAACGAAAAGAACAGGTCCTATAAATAATGAATAGTTCAAATAAGACTCAAAGTCTCATGAGATATCTACCAAAATCTCAATTAGCTCATAAAATGACTATCATGTATCAACATTAGTGCTGAAGACTCTAAGAGATAACAACGTTCTCAACCAAGACATGGGTCAACATAAAAAATATTTAGAAAACCTTTAAACACCAAAGGGTCACTCATCAAAAGTCAATCAAGCTTATAAAGACTATCATGCCTAGCAAAAGCATCATTAGAGGGTGTCTCAAACCAATCCGCACCATGCCTATATGAAATCCTATATGCAAACCTAAATGCAACAAAATACAATGCATTAGGGCAAACAAAAAGAAACCTAAAACTACTCTAACAAGTATGCAAATTAAAAAAACAACAAAATGGAAAACATGTAACTACACATCCCCTATGCTTAGATAAAACATTATTCAAAGGCAATAAATAAGGAGGAGTGTAGGGAAAATAAAAGAGAACAATCTCATCAGGATAGATGCTAAATGCACCTAAGTTACGGCCTCCTAATAACTGGGGCATATGGAGCATCAGCTATTCCATCACAATTTCAAGATTCGGCTCATCACAACAGATACTGTCAATACACGCAAAAGCTTGTCGAACTCCAAGTTCAAGATCTTTAAACTTTCACAATAGCCATTATTCAAAATCAAAATACATCAATTTCATTGGCGAGCGACCCCACCAGAGGGTCTTACGTCTTTTTGCTAAACAACCTTATGGGTTACTAGAGGCCATCTTGACATGTGGCCATTTATAATGGCACGTACCTGAAGACCGCATACTATAACCCTGGAGACTAACCTATTTGAATATCAAGATAAACATACCTTGATCTCAGAAGGCACCCTCCTGTAAATGCGCCTCAGTCTTTCACTTTAGGATTATTATATTATGAATAATCTGTTTGGCTTCTCGAAATCCCACACCTCAAACAATCTTCTATTTATTTAAGAAAACCACTTAAAACACGAACTACTCAAATAAAACATTTAATCACAACACAATATTCCATATTCATAAAATTATGGAATCGCAAGTTGCAGTTCAGGGTTTACATATAAAGTCTCCATGACATACAACGTTACATAACAATTCATAGACATCCAAAATCATTTCAAAAGAGCAACCAAGGGGAGTTAGGGAATGGACATTATCTTGAAGAACCGTGGTGCCTAGATTGAGCTCAAACTAGAGTATTGGGCCTAAACAATAAAATTAAAACTAACCCAACTGAATTCTTACACCTAAAACTATTCTTTTCAACTTAAAAGTCAACCATGCCACTAGGACTACTTGAGTAGGACCAACATCCACGGATTCTGATTTTTATGAACCCACATGCTTTTTAAAACTCAAACACCTAAGAAAAACAATTAATACAACATAAACCTATTAGGGCTTTAGGGCCGTTTCAGGTCAGGATTCTAGCCTAATTGATAGAAGCTATACATTCACCTACAAACCTCCTATGGAGGTGTTTAAGCACATTCTGGAAAGATATTTTTGTCTACTACAACTTTTATTGTAAGAAAATTCTCAAAAATCTACAAAAATAACCTCAAAACTTTACTTCTTTCCATGCAATCCATTCAGTCCAGAGTTACATAATCTCAGGAGAAAATTTATTTCTCCCTCGTTTTAAGTCCAAAATTCATGATTCAAAATTCCTATGAAAATAGACTCATAGATCTACATTCTTGAATATTATTTTTAGAAGAGTACATAAAAGCAGTTTTTTTGGTAAATTTGGCGTATTGCAGGGGCTGTTTCTGGTACTAAATAACTCTAAGTCTCATGCATGAAGTCACGTTTTTCATACAACTAAACTTGCCCAAATCAATCCAAAACTACTCCTAATCATCAATACCAACTCTAAAGTAAATAAAACCTATCCAAGCCCCCTTCAAGAGAGGTTTTGAGGAGAAAGATTACTGTTTACCTTGAATAATAGAGTGAGAGGTGAGATGCTCGCATGTATGCTTTCAAACCACCCCAAAATATGAGAATATATTTCAATCATGAAAAATAAGTATTTAGAGTCTAGAAATTGAGTGAATTTGCTATAAAAATCCATTCATTAAGAGCATAAATATTTTAAAACTCAAACAACCCAAAAAATAAAACTTTCTCACCCAAAAATCAAGGATGAAGGAATGCTTGATGGCTTTAGTGGGCAGCATAGCGGGCAGCAATGGCCTGGTGGTGAGGAGAGAGAAATAAGATGTTGTTGGCAGTGGTGGTGGTGGCTAAAGGGGAGAAAGGTAGTGGGAAGGGTCAAATAAGATGAAGTAAGATGAGAGTTAGGCGGGAGGGGGGGGGAGGGAAGGGTTTTCACGTAGAAGTAAACTCAATTTTTTTTCCTTTTTTTTGTGTGTCTCACAGCTGATGCTCAAGGGGGCTTAACTAGGGTTTAAAAAAAGAAATTTATTTTATAATATTAAGGGATTTTCACATTCCAATCATAAATAGCTCCCAGTTTAAAATCTTTAAAATTTGAACTTTTGAGAGAGAACTTTTACATAATAAAATGTGAATTTCTCAAATAAAACTTGAAAATCAAAATCCCAAATTTTGTTTTATGAATTAGTAATCTCAAATTTAAATTTGAAATTAATAATTCTTCATCAAAAAGACTTGGATTAGGCCCAAAATGAAAAATTAGCTCGGCCTGAAATCCTAAGTAAATGAAGGGCTGCTCTAAAATATTACGTACAAGTTCAAGCGACTAAGGATCATCTTAACCCTTCTTCGAAGATTATAAATATAAATTTTCAGATTTTTACAAGCCTCCCAAGAGATTAATTCTACTTCACAACCCTCCTTGAGCACCAGATTTACTTTGTCCCCATAAAGACTTTACACTTTAGATCTAGCTCATATTACACTTCCCATTAGATTTCCTTTTTGTTTTGGTGCAGATATACATTCCATTAGGTGTATGAACAACTCTTAATCTTAAAGGCTAATTTTTTTTATATACTTTCACGGGAGAAAGCATGCATTTGAGAGATTATAAGATAAGTGCACCAGTGATATGGAAAACTGCCTTTTTTGGATGATTTTTCTAGAAGTATTGAAATTAAACCTTTTTGGATGTTATTGATCATGAGGTAGGGAGCAGGGGGGAAGAAAGGAAGAATATCTTCAATTTAGAATTTTTTTATGAGATAGGGAGTGGGTAAAAAAAAGAAAGGAAGAATATCTTCAATTTATAATGCTTTTTCTCTTTCTGCTGATAAGGAAAAATGAGCTAATTCGCCTTTGAAAATACCATAATATATCACTAATTTAGCTTTGTGACATTAGAGATTCCTCATATCTGAGTATTGGAGTGCAATAAAAATCACATAGTTTAAAATTATTTAGTTTAACAATTCCTAACAAAGGCAAGGAAGAAGAAAGGTTGATTCACCTACAAATGAACCCATGTAAAAGTTTATATTGGTTGTCACTATATGACAACTACTATAATTAGTGCAATCTCAATTGTACACATGTTAATCTTTGATCTTCACCATTCTTTTTATTTTAACTTTTAATTGAGTTAAATTAAATTTTAAAAAGTTAAAAAAGTATTTACGTATTTAGAAAAATGCAGTTAAAATGCAATTGTTTGGCTTCTACCTAATTCATCAAATGACTTAAAAAGCAAAATTAAAAAAAGAAACTTCTACTTCCCCAAACAGTTCAACATGCACAAAAAAGAGAATTTTTTGGGCACGTCCATTGTTCCCATCATCAACCTTCATTTTTTTTGGGGAGATCCTGCCCGACATTCCCCCTATCTCTCCTTATACAAATTTTATGAAGGATGTTCATGAAATTGGATTCCCATTACCCTGAATTTGAGCAGTTCGGTGAAAAGATGGCCAAAAATTGATTATGTATTTTATTATCTGATTTGGACGGGAAGGGGTCACTTTCCACTGGAAAAAAAGGAGGGTTTGGGCACTGTAATTGTTTCAAAACAAAAAAAGTTTATGAGATTGGTAGTTCTCTCTAGATTAAATAGTTTGGGAAGAGAAACGTAAGGGTAATGTTGACAGCAATGCAAAGGAAATGTCTCATCGGAAAGTAAAATGCCGTCATCTATAGGCCCAAGGGATAATTGGTCGGAAACAATTTGGCTAGAGGGGGGAGTTAGGATTTTCTAACTATAACTTTTAATTTATTTAAAAAATAAAAATGAATGGTTAAGATATCTATGTAAGATACTTGTACGATTTAGATTTTTTTAACTAGGGTGGTTAGCATATACTGCCAACCACTATAAGCACATCCATGAACCAACTCACTTGTGACTATAATGTGACCACACTCAAAATTTAGGAACAATATAATATTAATTCAACTAATCTCTTAGGATCATATTTGTCTAATTGTTATAGAGGTAGTGTACATCCAAACCTTAAAACTCAGTCAGGTAATTTTTTTTAATAGGAAAATGGGGGTGGGGTAGCTATATTAAATTGTCATTGATATAAACATACATATCCTCTAAAGCCCGTCGAGAATGTCCCCAAGAACATCAGAGTCCTATAGCTTGCTATCTAGATAGAGTGGTTGCCAATGGGCGACATCATGGGCTACTTTATTATCACCTCTTTTGACAAAACACCAAAAAACAAAATCAAATCTTTTGATAAAGGAAATAATATCTCTAACATAAAGCCTAACTGGAGTATCATGAATTTGATTAGACCAGAGCATATATATCAATGGGAGACAATCTCCCTCTATAACTGTGGGACGTGCACCAAACTCAAAGGCAGTTGTTATGACATGCAAACATAACTTTGCCTCCTCAACCATAGCGTTAGCAGGGCCATGACTATGTTTGGCTCCGGCTAGGATCACATCATCTTCATGATTTTGAAGAATGAATCCCCATCCCCAGAAGGTATTACTAGTCACAGCACCATCCAAATTAAGTTTGAGTTAGCCTGCTAGGGGGGTCCACGATTTTGGGTGTTGCATCCGGCCTCAATGAGGGCTCGTGCTCCTAAGTCTCTCACTACAAGATTCC
This sequence comes from Carnegiea gigantea, assembly GCA_029747015.1. NCBI lineage: Eukaryota > Viridiplantae > Streptophyta > Magnoliopsida > Caryophyllales > Cactaceae > Carnegiea > Carnegiea gigantea. Next base: position 16,112 of record JAKOGI010000658.1, on the reverse strand, counting down.
GGTTTAATTGAGACCGGAATTTGGAGACCGAAATCAAAATCGGTCTCCGATTTAGTTTTGAGACCGAAATCAGATACCGAAATATGTGGTATCAAATTACTTTCAATTTAGAGACCGAAAATTTCCATGCGGTCTCCACTTGAGACCAAAATAAGTTTCGGTCTCCGATTTTGGAGACCAACACAATTATCGGTCTCAAATTTGAAATCTTTGGAGACCAAATTGTTACCGGTCTCAGATTTCGAGACCGAAATCTAAACCCGGTTTCAATTAGAGACCAAGGGATTTCGGTCTCTAAAATGGTTCAGCATTCCAGAAGGATCTGGGCATTTCAGAGACCGATATCCCTTTATTGGTCTCAAAATAAATTTGGAGACCAAATCGTTCGGTTTCCAAATGCAATAATTTCAGAGACCGAAATTTATATTTAGTCTCCATTTGAGACCAATAACATATTCGGTCTCCAACCAGGTAAACTTTTTTGTATTATTCGGCCTTAGCTTTAGAGACCAAGTGGAAAAGAGGGTCTCCATTAGAGACCAATGTACGTTTCGGTCTCCAAAACAGTGTTCTGTTCATCACTGTTTTGGAGACCAAAATCCAACTTCGGTCTCCAGTTGAGACAAAACTAGCTTCGGACTCTGATTTAGAGACCGTTTGGGATTTTCGGTCTCTAGCTTCGTTAGAAATTCAGATCAAATCTCCATTTCTGAATCGCGCTCTCTACCATTTCTCCACCTTCCCGCTATATCTTCGTCCTCTCTGCTGTCCGCCATCTCCCTCCCTCCAGTCACTCACTTCGTTCCGCCGTCAACCTGCTCTGTGGCCTTCGCTGCTTCGACGCACCGGCAATCGACGAAGGTATGGCTCCCATCTCTGTCCCCTTAGCTGATATACGCCGCATTGTGTTTGTTCTCCTCCAATTCGTGTAGCATCTTCCGAATTCAGTTGCTGATTTCATGATTCTGGGGTTGGTTTGTGTGTTCGTACGATTCCCCCTCCCTCTGTGTTGCTTCGTGTGTTTGTTCCCCTTCAATTCGTGTGTGTTGCTTCGTGTATGATTCCCCCTCCCATTCCTGTGAAGTGTTTCATCTGGTGACTGAAAGTGCATTGCACGCCAGGTGTTTGGTAAAATGTCTCACTTGTGATTGGTGAATTGCATAGACTTGGTCCCGACTATTGACAATTTTAGGAAGCCATGACAGCAACAACACATGCTGCGGAGCAGCTACACAACCCAAAGTATAATGGGAATTACGAAAGACGCACTGATTTGTGGTCAAAGGAACGAGAATGGAAGAAAAATGAGGGAAATCTGCTATTAAAGCTAAAACCCAAAAGAAGAAGTCTCAAAAACCCAAATTCATTTTAGGCAGAATCTTCACAAGTCTAACACAGTATTTCATGAACCTAATAGAAACCGTATTTGATCGATAGATTACACATGCAATTTAGTGTCACCCTGCTCTTAGATTGATTTTTGTTGACAAGTTAGGTTCGTGATTCGTTCGAGTAGTCTTTTTAATTAACTTCATTTTTTGTGCTTTTACATGCCCAAATGAGGGATTTAGTGCAAGAAAGTTTTTGTTTTTGGTCAACGGATAGTGCAAAGAGATCATTTCTAATTGTTACATCGTAAAGATGGATTTTGGCTCATTAGAATATTCTACCGTTTATTAAAATATGTACATCTGTTTCACTTATTGAAAATACTGTACAGCTCACTGAACATACATTCATATATATATATATATATATATATATATATATATATATATATATATATATATATATATATATATATATATATATACACGTACACACATATATATATGCATATATATGCACACACATATATATATGCACACCCATGTGTATGTATATACATATGTATATGTATATACACATATGCATATGCAAATAGACATATATACACATATACAAGCATATACACATAGGCATATACATGTACATATATATATATATATATATATATATATATATATATATATATATATATACACACATACATACGTAATATGTATATGTATATATATCTATATATATATATATATATATATATATATATATATATATATATATATATATATATATATATATTATATAATATATATGTCATATGTGTATCTACATACTATATTATAATATATACAACCCACACCCACACCACCCACAAACCACACACACACACACACACAACACCCCCATATGATAATAATAGCTAACATATATCTACATGTTAGACATACATACCTAAATACTAAATATATACATATATATTTATATATAGATATATATATATATATATATATATATATATATAATAATATAAATATATATATTATATATTATATACAATACATACACTACATTATATATATATATATATATATATATATATATATATATATATATATGTGTGTGTATATTTATATATATATATATATATATATATATATATATATATATATATATATATATATATATATATATATATATATATATATATATATATATATATACACGTACACACATATATATACACACCCATGTGTATGTATATACATATGTATATGTATATACATATATGCATATGCATATACACATATATACACATATACGCACATATATACATAGATATATATAATAGCATCTATATATATATACACACACATTATATATGTGTGTGTTGTGTATATATATATATATTACTATATATAGATATCTATATATACTTATCTACTATATATATGTATATATTATATACATATCTATATCTATATATATGTGTGTGTGTGTGTGTGTGTGTGTGTGTGTGTATATGTGTACACACACACACACACACACACACACAGAGAGACACATGTACACACATATATGTACGCACACATAAATATTTATATGTATGTGTATGTTTGCATGTATGTATGTACGTATGTATGTATGTATGCATGCATAGCTATATACGTACTAGCGTTAACGTTCGTACATATTCATATATGCATGCATGCACACATGTGTGTATGTACATATGATTATGTAGGTACGTAATTATGACTTGCCAGTAATATGTGTACAGTTCGTCAAGGAAGAATGGATCGAAGTCGGTTGTGGATGTACAACAGACTAGAGGGGAAGTATCTGAGCAAGACATTCGTTCAGAAAGTGGATGAGTTCATCAGTTTTGCTTGTGCGCAAGAAGAGTTTCAGAGGTGCCAAAAACTCAAGTGCCCCTGCGTGAAGTGCCGCAATGTACCGTACCTTGATGTGGACACAATCAAATTACATTTGTACCAGCGAGGGTTTCGTCCAAACTACTATAGGTGGGTGCATCACGGTGAGACATTCCTGGAAGATGATGCAGCTGCAACTTCCTCATCCAATTCACAATTGACACCCAACCCTATGAGAGATATGGTGATGGATGCGTATGCACCTGCGGCATCTGCATTAGTGCAATATGTGCCGCACAATGGGGAGCATGAACCAAATGACGATGTGAAGAAGTTCCTTGAACTAATTCAGGCAGCGGAGAGACCATTGTACCAGGGATGTGGAATGTCACTGCTTAAAGCTGTTGCGCGGCTTGCAAATCTGAAATGTGAATATGATCTACCCCATCGCGCGGTCGATGGTATTGTATCCTTCATAAAGGATATATGCCCAAATAACAACGACATGGTCGGTAATTACTACGAAGTTAAGAAGTTGCTTGCGGGTCTTCAACTTCCACATCAAAAAATAGATGTATGTCCCAATGGTTGCATGTTATTCTGGAGGGGGGCAGAGGGGCTCGATACATGCTCTTTTTGTGATGAAGGTAGGTACCTGAGGACCAGCAAACAAGGGAGACAAATCCCGAGAAAGCATCTAATATATTTCCCCATTGGACCGCGACTACAACGACTTTATGCAACAAAGAAAACTGCTGAGAGTATGCGGTGGCACCATGAGCACAAGCGGCCTCCTGGGGTCATGGCACACCCATCCGATAGTGAGGCGTGGAAACATCTAGACGTTTCATATCCTTCATTTGCCGCAGAACCTCGTAATGTGAGGCTAGGGTTGTGCACAGATGGCTTCTCTCCGTTTGGTCATTATGGTCAAACATATTCATGCTGGCCAGTGATTGTTACCCCTTATAATTTGCCCCCATGGATGTGCAAGAAAAGACAGTTCAAGTACATTTCTCTCCTCATTCCCGGTCCGAAGAATCCAAAAGGAAATATCGACATATATATGCAACCTCTTATTGAAGAACTGAAGCAACTTTGGAATGAAGGAACACCAACATACGACGTCTCCCTGAAGCAGAATTTCGTAATGAAGGTTGCAATTCTATGGACTGTGAGTGACTTCCCCGCGTATGGTATGCTTTCTGGCTGGACGACTGTCGGAAGGTTAGCATGCCCGTACTGTATGGAACACACAAAAGCATTCAGGCTAGCCCATGGGAAGAAGCAATCGTGGTTTGACTGTCATCGTCAATTTCTCCCACCAGATCATAAATTCCGGCGTAACAAATCTGCATTTTACAAAAACAGGGAGGACCATTCTGAACCTCCTCCTATGCTGACGGGTGAGCAGCTTTGGAGTCGTGTCTCTTCCCTCCCAACGGCAACAGATCACAAGGGAAAAGTGGATGGGTACGGACAGTCACACAACTGGACTAGACGTAGCATATTTTGGGAACTACCTTACTGGAGCAAGTTGTTAATACGCCACAACCTTGATGTCATGCACATTGAGAAAAATGTGTTTGAGCAAATCATTAACACGGTGATGAATGTGAAGGATAAAACAAAAGATGACATCAGCGCGCGAGAGGACATGCGTACCCATTGTAAACGTAGGAGACTTAATGTGGAGGTTGTTGCCGATGGCGACGGACGCCGGCGAGAAGTTATGCCACCAGCTTCATATGTTTTGAACAGGGATTGCAAAAAGGTCGTGTGTGACTGGATCCGTAAGGTGAAATTCGCAGATGGTTACGCCTCTAACTTGAGTAGGTGTGTGGACATGAGGAATGCTTCACTGCATAACATGAAAAGCCATGATTGTCATGTTTTTATGCAGCGATTGTTGCCTCTGGCTTTCAGGGATCTCTTACCCACCAATGTCTGGAATGTGCTAACTGAGCTAAGCCAATTTTTTCGAGATTTGTGTTCGTCGAAGTTGCATGCCGATGACGTAATTCGTTTGGAGAATAACATTGCAGAAATTTTGTGCAAGTTGGAACGAGTTTTCCCCCCATCTTTCTTCAACGTAATGGAGCATCTACCTGTCCACTTGCCTACGGAACTAAAACTTGGGGGGCCGGTTCAATATCGATAGATGTATGACAACGAAAGGTATGACAAAGCTCTCAGAAATCGTGACATCGGAATGTAGGTACAGAAATAATGTTTGGGTGGGTTGTGTTACAGGTTTCTTCATCACTTGAAGGGGAAAGTAGGCAACAAAGCACGTGTTGAGCCTTCAATTTGCTATGCATACTTAATGGAAGAGATAACGAACTTCATTACAAACTACTTGGACGACAGTGTTGACGTCAAGGCCAATGATTTGCCGAGAAATGTGATGAACATTGAGAAAGACAATTTAGATGCCAACCTCCCGGACATTTTCTCCCGTAACGTTGGATATGCCCCGAATGAGGGGAGCGTGCGCTTCTTGGATCATTTGGATCATCGCTTGGCGCATGCATATGTCTTATCCAATTGTGGGTTGTTAGGAGAATATGAAAGGTAAGTTTATGTGCTCCTTATACAGGGAAATGGTACATACCTTGAACAGGACCAAATGATTTTGTGTGTTCGTTGTATAGGATGTTCCATCAGGAGATGATCCACCAAAACCCTCGAGTTCGGGTCGAGAATGTGTGGGGAAATTATGAAGAACAATTTCCGGAATGGTTCAAAGCGAACGTACGTTTTGGCACAATGTGATTTGCTTACGGGGGTTTACGTATTTGTATTATGTTGCGATACTGACAACATCTTCGCCCATTTTTTGGCTACGACGTCCATGCAGGTGTTGCAATCCAACGTTGACGACGACATCCTCAAAGCACTTGCCTATGGCCCTAAAA
>JAKOGI010000658.1:0-5000 GCA_029747015.1 Carnegiea gigantea | reverse complement strand
GCGCTTTCTTGTAGTGTCTGGGAAGCTCTTGACGAAGTCCATAGCTTTCTTCCCTAAGGTGCCTAGATTCTAATCTAGATAGTTAAAGATAAAACGGTTCTGCGCATTCTAGCACTCCCATAAAATAGCAAGGAAGTCACCAAAACTGTCCCTATCCAGGGACCGCTTCGCTTGGTCCAAGCAGTCGGCAAGTGACCGAAATCTACCAGCCCAAAGGGACTTGTTAATTTTGCAGCCTTGCCATATCCGGGACGCAAATAGGCACTTGAGGCTAGCATGGATATCTAATTCTTCAATGTGCCCACATATGCCACAAGACATTGAAAGGCTCGGAACACGTTGAGAAATGGCCAAGGCAGGGGGAGAATACTTGTTGCCGTACACCATCCAAATAGTTTGATCTGAGGGGGGACATTGAATGCCAAATAGCTCTCCATAAAGAGTTGTCCCTCAATGATGCTAAGTCGTTTTCTGCCTGGGAGTTAGAGACAAAAATGTGATATGCAGATGGATGGAGAAGAAGCCTTGCCAGATAAGTTTATCGATCAGCCAAGAGCTACAAAGGGGGATATTTAGAATCAATTATACATCACAGTTGAAGAAGATCTGCCGTAGTAGGCGTTCACACCAGTAAGCGGAATCATGGTCCATAAGATCGCTCACCTTAAGCTTAGTCCAGGTGCTTGTCCTGGGTGTAATGGGCTTGAAAGAATTGGGGTGAGGCAGCCATTGCCCTTTCTATACACTCAACATACTACCATCTCCCACTAACCATCTAGACCTACGGAGAACCATTTGCATGACACATTGACACCTAATAGGCTTCGCCATGTATAGCTAGGGCAGTTTCTGAGCGAGATGTGGAACAAATCACTGTTCGGGTAGTATTTAGCTTGCAAGAGTCTAGTAACAAGTGAGCCTCGTTCCTTGAGGAGTCTCCAAATTTGCTTGGTTAAGAGGGCGAAGATTGCCATGTCCATAAAACCCAGGCCTCTGTAATCTTTACCTTTACAGAGTTACGAAACATTAATCCAATGTATTTTATGTTCCCCCGGTTGATAACCTCCCAAAAAATGTACAATCGAAGATTAAATAGATTGGCAAAACTCCTTGGATAATCTGAAAGTGCTCATAATGTAATTAGTGATGGCTTGAGCTATAGCTTTTATCAGCACTTCCTTACCTACCCATGAGACCAATCTATCCATATATTTGGATAGTCGTTTCTTGATGCAGTCAATTAAAAACAGGAACAATTTCTTCCTTGATCGTCCAACAAAAGTGCGGGCACCTAAATATTTGTCATGAGATAGCACTTCCATAATGCCCAAGCAGAGGGTGACTTGATTTCGTCGCTCAGTGGGGATGCCCTTGCTAAAAAAGGACATTAGTTTTAGCGAAGTTGACCGTTTGACCCGATGCCTTCTCTTACCTATAAAGAATCTCTCGAAGTGTTATCCCTTGGGCCACGGTTGCACCACAGAAGAGCATGGTGTCATATGCGAATAGGAAGTGAGAAATAATAGAGGCATTGCAGCAAAGAAAGTAGCCATGCAAAGAGTTCCGTTCCACCGCTCTTTTTAGATGACTAGAGAGCTATTCAGAAACAAAGAGGAAGAGGTATGGGGAGATGGGGTCTCCCTGACAGATGCCCCGACTTAGAATAATGTGACCTCTTGGAATCTTGCTGATGAGAAACGAAAATGATGCAGATTTGACATACTTTATTATGAGGTCCACCCATTGCTGACAAAATCCCATTCTGAGCATGACATTGGCCAGGAAGGGCCATTTGACCTTATCAGAGGCCTTAGACATATCCAATTTCATTGCCATTGAGCATGTCGACCTCAAGTCTCCTTGCATCCCATGAAGGATTTCGAATGCAATAAGAATGTTATTGAAGACAAGATACTCTTGCGTAAAGGCTCCCTGACTGTCAGAAATAATAACAGGCAGGAATAGTTTTAAACGGTTAGCAATCACCTTCGTAACCAACTTATAGACAATGTTACATAAGCTAATTGCGCGAAACGTGGAGATTGAATCAAGCTTCTGCTCTTTAGGAATAAGAGCCACAAAGGTGCGGGTAAAAGTAGGATGAATCAGGTGTCCTTGAAGAATTGATATGACTGCAGCCGAGACATCCTCTGTAATAGAGCTCCAGAATTTTTTGAAGAAAAAGGAATTCAGGCCATCTGGTCCCGAGGCCATTTATGGGTACATTTGCAATAAGGCGTGATCCACCTCCTCATGCATCTATGGTTTGCATAGCATGACATTAATTTCATTTGTAACCCCTGGTTCAATACAATCAAGCACATCTTCCATAGTAGTTGGGTGCGAGCTCGTAAAAAGCTCCTCAAAGTAGTGAGTGGTTACGCAAGCAATGTCATGCTCTTTCATTTGCCAAGTCCCATTGTTATCCTTGAGGCCCAATATCGAATTTTTGGATCGTCTCATTCTAGAATGAAACCATCTGGTATTTGAATTGCTAGATTTGAGATAATCAGACTAAACTTCTTGCTACCAAAGTATTCCCTCCTTTTTCCGCCAATCACAAATGAGACTAAGTATCAGTGGGTGATAAATAGCATCACGCTAGGTCTTAAGCTGCAATTATAGCTCCTCGATGTGCTGCCCTACGTGACCAAATGTAGATTTATTCCAAGTAACAAGTTCAGTTGAGCATCTGTCTATGCGGGACAATAGGTGTTCCACAGTATCCAAGTGTGCAACGGATTCCCAGCTAGAGAGCACAACATCATGGCAAGTGGGTTCGGTCAGCCATATATTCTGAAATAAAAACCATTTCTATCGTTCCATTTTCATACTACCACAGGGTGAGCACTTCAGGAGGACGGGCAAGTGATCCGATACGTCCGAATCAATGTGTGGAACCCAAATATTGGGGAACATCAGGGACCACTCTGTGTTAGTACAAAAGCAATCCAACCTTTCCTCGACTAATACACCATATGCTTGGTAGTTGCACCATGTATAATCGTACCCGAAGTATCCAAGGTCATAGAGCTTGTTACTGATGAAGGAGGATGTGAAGCTATTGATTGCAGCTTGATGCATCGGGGGGCCACCCACTTTTTCACTATGAAAAAAGATTTCATTGAGATCACCACCAAGCACCCAAGTGAGTGGAGAGCGTGGTTTCAGGTTTGAAATGAGTTGCCCAGTCTTCCACTTTTGGTGAGCCTTAGGCCAGCCATAGATGTCAGAGAACCTCTATGCATTAATATCATTTGCCCAGGTGGCCAAGACATCAATATGGTGCAATGAACGTAGAAGTAAATTTACGGACACTTGCTTGTCCCAGAAGAGAGCCAAGCCTCTAGAGCGCCCTCAAGATTCCACAACAATACCGAAGAAGTCACCAATATCATGCAAAATAAGCTTCATTTTAGTTTTGCTTTTTTTGGTCTCCGAAAGGAAAACCAATTTATGATTTAGTCTTCGTAAGTCCGCGGAGGTCCAATACTGCTTGGGTCGCGCCAAGACCCCAACAGTTAAGACTAAGGATACTCATGGTGTTGGGCGCGATTGCGAAGCAACCACTGCCGGGTCCTCATGGGCAACAGTCATAAGAGACTCAACCACCTACTTAGTATTACGATTTAGTCCCTTATTCAGTGGAAAATCTCCTCACTTGCGCTTAAAAACCTCAGGGCTTGGGTCAAGTTTGGTATTGGTGTCAATGGCCATGTTGAAAGGTATTTCAATGGATGCGATTGTTTAGCCTTACCAGCAAAAGTTGTACCATCAAAAGCTAGTTTAATCCGAGCCTTGGGGTAAGGTGCCTTGTTTTTAAAAGTCATGAACAGTTTTTTTCTCTTCTTGCAACTCAGTTTCAGTAATATGATGGTGTGATTTCAGTGGTATGCTCTCAACCAAATGCCACACTGCAGGTTAGGGTCACCTTCTTTGGCTTGGACGAGGTCACAACCTGGTAGAACATGCACTAGCTTATAGCACCCATAACAGAAGTCGAGTAATCTGAAATATTTAAACCTAATCCAAAGTTGCTTGTCCACAACATTAATGTAAATCCCTCGTTTCAATGGCTTTGAAATCTCAGTATCAAATCTAACGCAAAGGAGTTTATCAATCATGAACATAAGCGCTTCCTCATAGCTAACAAATTCGCCAATATGGGAAGCAAGTACTCGAGCAAATGAAGTGGTTTGTTTCTTACCCAGAACATCATAGGGTTTGACCTAGAATTGTGTCGTCGAGAACACCACTTCCGAGGGAACTTCCAAACCAGTCATCTGTTTTAAGAGAAGAATACTCACATCAAAAGCCCATGGATCCTCGTTAAGGACAAAATCCCTATCCGCCACAGCAACGAATTAGAATATAAAGAGATTGGATTCCAAGTCTCTAATCACTAGGCCCTTGCTGTGTTTCCAGATGTTGTAGAGAATACACTTCATGGCCCTTGGATTGAAGGAGCAGTTTGTGTGGAGTTTGCCAAGAAGACATGTCGACATCAACTCATTAGTCGTGTTGTCATCTTCATCATTTGCTACTACCACATGCTCTTCATCAGTAGCCAAATGAAGATCTTGCCACGCCTCTTCCAGACCTGTCGAACATATTCAAGAGGGGAGCAACCATAGGGAGCAAGTAGATGTTGCACTTGGAAACCCATGATATGCAGGTTTCATGAGAGAGAGAGGACAGCACCAAGGAGGAAGCCAACGCACACTTATATGATCGACAGGAACAATCGGACGACCGTGGTCTCACCAGTGGGAGGCAAGAGACTCACACAAAACTAGGATTACAATTTCCTAGTTTTGGAGGGAGAAGTATATGAAAATTTATGATTAGGAGACATGAATAGTTATTTCTTTAGATAATGTATTCTAAATAAAATATTAGCCTCTCCTACTTTCTCTTAAACTAAATAAAAAGATAGGGGAAATGATATTACTAAGGGAAAATTTATTTTGGGGTAGTTTTGATATTATAGTACCAAGTAT
>JAKOGI010000657.1:449220-463959 GCA_029747015.1 Carnegiea gigantea | reverse complement strand
TGATCGCACAAGTCGAAAAATTAGGGTAACCGATCTATTGCAAGGGTTGATGGCACATATGGGCATAGAAGTGTGCACTAAACCTGACATATCTGTAACCATTAATAAAAGAAGAAAATAGATTAGCATAATCCAATGTAGTGAACACATCATGATAGCGAATGAAATCTACACGAATGCAAATAACACCATTGTTATATGAGTAGAAGGGACTAACCAAGCATTAGGAATGCCATTAAAAATTTCACGGTAGACAATATTTTTGGTCATGTTGTGAGGCACATCCCTTTTGTTGCAAATTAAGAACTTTAGCCCTGAAGGACAGGTGACGTCAGAGATAGCTACATATAGTTGACCGTGGGAGAACACACGTTTTGGGAGATAAACTCCTACATATTGTAATGTTTGGCCTTGACTTTTATTAATTGTCATTGCAAAACCCAATTTCAGAGGGAACTGTCTTCTCTTTAGGGCAAATGGCGAGTCCTTAGCTGAAGGGCTCAAGTCAACCCGTGGAATAGTCACTACATGCCCAATATTTTTTCCAGTCAAGATTTTGGCTTGGATAACCTTCGTACCAAGTCTTTCAATAATCAAACGAGTGTCATTGCATAACCCAATTGATGGGTCAAGATTTCTTAGTAGAACAATAGGCACACCAACTTTCAAGTGAAGTTCATAATTCAGGAATCCTGAAAAGTTCATACCATGTAACATCTCTGGTGGATTAATGTCATCAATAATGGAATCAATGTTGGTTGCTAGGAATGTGTCCAAACTCAGGTATGTACGGCTACAATCGGGAATCATTGATAGAATCTTGGAATTTATTTCACTCACATCAGTGTTTAGGGGGGCTAATATACAACGGTCCTGAAAGTATGACTCCTTTTTGTATCTTTCTACTAATCTTGGGTACACAAATTCTATCATGTTCGTGAGGCCGTTATTGTCATTCTCAATGAGAAATTCTTCAGGAATCTTTATCCAATCCAATTCACTACCGCCTAAAAATGAGTATCCTTGCACATGACCATTGCCAACATTGAAAGCCCATTCTACAAAACTTTGTAACCGCTCATGTTCATTGTCACTTAAATTTGAATGCATAAGGCGCATGTTGGTTTTAAGATGTTGAATGTTGCAGCAAGACCAAAAGGTTGCCCTTGATATTGCAGATACAACGATATCTGCTCTACTACCCTTTGTAACAACAGGAAGTATTTACCTAAAATCACCTCCAAAAATGACTATTTTCCCCCCAAATATTTGGTTCTGATTGCATAGATGTCGTAAAGACCGTTCAACTGCTTCTACCGTGTAGTGATGGGTCATGGGAGCCTCATCCCATATGATAAGTGATGTTTCCCTAATTAGTTGTGCTAATTTAGACTGTTTAGAAATGGAGCATGTGGAGGTCTTATCTGCATCAATTGGTATTTTAAACATTGAATGAGCTATTTCCCCAAAAGGTAATAATAATGCAGCTATTCCAGAGGATGCCACAGATAGCACTATCAACCCTTTTGACCTAAAATGTGTTACGATAGTTTTTCAAAGATATGTTTTCCCAGTTCTCCCACTGTCATAAATAAAGAAGCAACCTCTTCCTCCATGTTCATCTGCTTGAATAACTAATTATAAAACTCGTATTTGATCTAAATTCAATGTTGGTAGCAACATTTGTAGGTTATGTCTTTCTTGCTCTTAATCATAATCAAGTTGTTCTCTAATAAGTCTATTACCAAGTTGATGCACCAGATTAGGTGATGGCAAAGGCATAGGAGGGTAGTCCCTTAATGATCTGTCATTCTTATTCAAAATCATCTCAATTTCATAAAGTCCAAGGTCCTGTTGTTGTTCAACAGTAATCTGTAAACTATGGTGTCTGAGATCCCTCTCTATTTGTCTTTGCAAATCATCAATAAGGTCTTCCCAATGTTGCTCCCACAATCGATGGGGGTTAGACACTTCTGAGAACATAAGCATTGAACAGAACATACTTCGAAGTTCAGCCCCTGTTGCCCATATTGATGCTTCTGCTAGTGGCTCATGCCACTCATTAGCATCATCAACCAACTCTCGTGCCAAGCAAGCTTCCTTAAAAGTTGAATATAATATTCCACTAACGGTTCTTAAATCCTCATATGATGTAGCTCCTTGAACTATGTGCAACAACATTCACAGATAGTATCTCTCGCCCATATTTGGGTGAGCATAGGGCAGTCGGCCAATGCATACCCTTTGTTTTCTTTTAGTCCATTTCCTCATTTCTTTATTCCATACATAATAAGATGGGAATGTTGCATAGGTGTAACATCTTGCTTCAGGATCTCCAATGTTCGCCATGAACCGACCTATGAGCATAGTAACCCTCTGTGCTCCTTCCTCCACAACCCTATGAAGTCGATCACGATCAGTGAATATAACATATTGTTGTCCCGACAAGTGGTACTGTAATAGTTTAACTGACGGATAACGTTGGGTGATCTCGAATTCAAATATTCTCCAAACAGCATCCACTAGTGACACATAACCACAATCCAAGTATTGTTTAATCTCATTGACATCTTCATAGTTAGGAGGACCAATCCCCTGTTGAGGATTCTGGACATTGTCCTCGATCACTATGGTAGCTCTGTCAGCTCTCTTATGCATGTATTTGTGAAGGTACTTAATGACCTTCTTTTGTGCACACCGCTCTACATTAATATGTGCATCGTGTTTGACACATAGATCACGGTTATATGGGATTACCCATCTATTATCCATTCTCTTTCCACGAATAGTTACACTTCGACCATCATCCCGGCGCCTGTATTTCACAAAATCATTTTCTTCAATAATGGTCTTATCATAAAAACTCTTAGGGTAATGCTTTGTGCACATGTTACCATCCATGCATGGAGTATACGGGATGTCAGTCCCACATGGACCATGTATCATATGTTTTGTAACAGTTTCAAATGCGAGGGGGTCAGCGTCTTCATTAGGGAGCACTGCACATATAATACGGTCGTTGTCTTCAGTGCACGTAAGGTTGTCCTCACTTGCAAGGGTTATCAATATATGGGCATGTGGTAATCCCCGTTTCTGGAATTCAATAACATGTATATCTACAGATGTAACGGATGAGTATAGGATAGGAGGATTAAAATAAATGCCAATAAATAAAACAATATTGAGATTTAATAAAATGCTAAATACATAAACTGGGTAGATGACAACATTACCTGCAATGACTTTACCAAAAAGATTTTTCTGCTTGAAGTCTCGTTTTAGCTCTTTTAGCCTTAAGCAAAATACTAGAGCAATAATGTCTGGCCGGTAATTTGCATATTGGCCTGGTTGTTGTGCTAGAGCTTCTTGAATTTCCGGCCAATTAGGATTGCAGGTGAATGTAATAAAAAAATTTGGATAACCCATTTGATTGCAGATGGCCATTGCATCCAAAAAATGTTGTCTCATATAGCGTGGCCCACCTGTGAATGATGCAGGTAGTATTAACCTTTTCCCCACTGCATGAGCATCATTTTCACCAGCAGTAATAGCATCTTGCAAGCTGCTGTATAATTCTGCTCGCAATGTGCTTTGGTGATTTTTGATATATAGTAACCTCCAAGCCTCAATTGCAGCATAACAATCCATAATAAATTGAAGGAACAATCTGCCGCATCAAAGCAGAATGTTTCCTTCGTCAAGCCTATATTGTATGAGAAAGGCATAAAATTCTCTCATTGTCACCATTGCTCGATTACTGCTTGATCCCCCCACACATTGAATGTAAGCTGACCAACCATCCGTTCCATAAGGAAATAGGAGTGGGTATTGAAGGGGCATATACGATGGTTGCGTTTCATATACTCACTGTAAATTTCCACCAATTTTTCGAACAATAATATCTCGATGCTCTTCACCTCCAACGTCACCACCGACTATGAGAGCTGCAACTTCATCCGTAGTGGGTAGTGTATATTGTCTTGCAGACCGTGCTTTAACAATGCGAATACTTAAATTAATCACATTATCCGCCTTGAAGATATCACGTGCATTGCGAAAAACCTTCACATAAGGGTTCATAGCATCAAGCATATGTTGTAAAGCCTGTAATATTTCTTCATCAACTCCACGCATACTTTGTTGATCATTTAAAGCCCGACATCTATTTCGCACTTCATCATGTGTGTCATAGATATATAGCTGACCAAATTTTGGTCGCTGCCCTTCTGGAGGGAGTAATGAACCAATTCGGTGGTAATTATTTCCACTTATTCTGAAGGAATAAGGACCATGCCCATCCATTACAGAGTGGTTGATAGCTCCACACATTGAAGTGAATGATAGCATGGAGTTATACATCCTTATGTTATCAAGAAAATTAGGTTGATTCAACAATGTGTTTAGCACTGGAGGAGGTGGGGACAATGGCGGCAACATAACACGTCCACTTTGACAACATATCATGAATCGAGGTTGTGACACACTACTTCTTGCAACTCTCTCATCCAACCACATGGTTGCTCGACAGTGGCCACAAGAAACCAAAGTTCCCGTGAAATTCCAACGGTTGAAGAACCTTCTTACAGGTGGAATGCTACGTGCAATTGCTAGTTGAATTTCTCTAGATTGTGACTAATAGAGTTCGCGTTCCGCAATGAATTGCGATTGTGTGTGATCTGGATTATGCCGAGTAAATAGCCTCCATCTTGCGTTTTGTCGAGCAAGTCTGGCTCGAAGCCTATTTATAGTGCTCTCACCACTTCCACTTGGAGTTTCCATCACTACTTCAGGAAAATTATGTGCTTTATTAGGTAAAAGTTCATCATTTTATTGTTCAGTGACACAGACATAGTTACATACCTAGACTGTTTAATGACATATTTTTCCCTATACAATATGATTGTGTACAGATTTTAGAAGGAATTTCAGGGTTGTCACAAATTTTGACAATGTGAAGGGTGTTTTTAATTTGCTTGGTTTGTACATGTATCTAACTGTTTGGGAAAATGTGACTCCCACCTTATGATTGTGTATTGAAGTTTCCTCGATTTCATGCACTTTTAGGTTCTATTGTGTTGTACATTTTTTTTGGTGTATTTAATATTTAGGAAATGAACTACACATAATGTTGAGAATTTGATGGAAAATGTGTATTGGAGGATAAAACCAAAGGGAAATTAGACTATCTTGTGTTTGACAAAGGACTTATTATTCATTGAAGGACTTTTAGGAGTGTCACAAAGTTTGATAATGTAAAGGGTGTATTTAATTTGATTGGTATGTGAATGTATCTCATTGTTTGTCAAAATATGAGTCTCATAGTATGATTTTATATGGAGTTTCCCTCGATTTTATGCTCCTTTAGGTTCCATTGAGTTGTACATTATGTTTTGTGTATATAATATTTAGGAAATGAACAATGCAACTTATTGAGAATGCTGCCTCTTGTTTCACAAATGACTTATTATTCATTGAAGGAATTTCAGAAGTGTCGCAAAGTTTGATAATATAAAGGGTGTATTTAATTTTCTTGATATGTAAGTATAAATAACGTAAGTAAACAATTTCTAATAACCAAATATGTGGTATAGTTATTATGTACATATATTATTTATATTAAGTACAGTAATGACTAATTATATACATATATTATTTACATCGTAAATATTGCGATAATGTTTGTACATGGAATTATTATTCTCTTCAATGTTGACTTTTAGGTTTTCCATCTTAACCAAAGGTACATATAGTATGTATATCGAATCTTAGCTTTAATTTATGTGGAGATGCACACAATGGGCAATCTGTATAGACGGGTGGAATTTCTCGTGCTAATATCGATGCCTTTTTTATGACGCATACCATACATCATATATTGTAACAAATATGTGCATAATAGTACCCAGAATATAAACAAACAATATGTGCATATTATTTCCACAAGGAAATTAAAAAGCAATAGAATAGAAACAAAGAATGATATGCGAACGTAATGAATATAGTAGTATGACACACTGACCTCAACAAATACCAATATCAAGGGCAAGCCTGCAAGAAATGACTACAAATGAAGAAGAGGCAAGAAAATTAGTTGGTTGGCTTATTCTTTATTGGGAGTAGACTATAGATTAAGAATTAGCACCGAACATCTTATAGTGGAATAGTTTGGGTACGTAATCGATGATTTGCTACAATGTCTCTTATGAGGTATGGAGTCAGGTTATGACACATAAAAAATAGAAAATGTAATTATAAACCAAAAATGGGAAATTCTAGATGTATTCACATTTGAAGGACAAACTACTGCACATGCAAAGCTGTAGAATTTGGAAGTATTCAGTGGTAATCACTAAGCTATTTATTCAAAATATTAGACCCCACCGTGCGTAGAATTTTCTCTAGACAAAGAAATGAATGAAAATTATGCCTTTTCAAAAGGAAAACTGTGTATTATATAATCACAAATGATTTTATAAATTGTCAACCACATAAATAATAATGAGACCCTTGGATTCTCATGCCGTGCATTCAATGTAGGAACCACATGAATTTGTAGAAGTGTCAGGTAACCTTACTAATCTACCATTGTTAGAAGAGGTTGCCTTGTGCGATAATAAAAAAAACAATGAAGTGCACTTAGATCACCATGCCTAAAATGGAAACCAATGTTAAAAAAGGCATTTTGAATATATATATATATATATATATATATATATATATATATATATATTATATATATGTATATATATATATATATATATATATATATATATATATATATATATATATATATATATATTATTGACGTAATAATCGAATCCTTGTAGACATAATTGACTCGTTGAAAAGATGACACAACTTCATTGACTCATGCAATTCCCATGCCATATTGACTCATGTAGCATGACAATGCATAAGATTATATAAGTTGACATACCAAATGAAACTAAACCATAATTGATATTGCTCTTGCACAAAAACCAAAAATCCCTATAACTTAGTAAGAACAATACTAAAAACTTTTTCCCCAGTTGTGCATTTAACAAAAAGAAGCGATTTTGTTGATTAATATCTATAGCCCAACAACCAATTACTATTTCTCCTTAAGACATAAACTTTCCTCCAAACCGAGCAAGACACTTAAACTTCATCATGTAAAATAAAAATTTCCCCATAACTTAGTAAGTACAATACTAAAAACTATTTCCACATATGTACATTTAGCACAAAGAAGCCATGTCGTTGGTTAATATCTATAGCCCAGCAACCAATTACTATTTCTCCTTGGGACCAAAAATTTTCTCCAAACCGAGCAAGAGACTTGAGCTTCATGTTGTAAAATAAAAATTAGAAAAGTTAGAGAACAAATGATAATTCGTTGGAATGCCTCGCACAATAATTTAGCTTTTTTTTTTGAAAAAGAACATTTTATAGACCCTTTATGTTGGAATAAAAATTAAAAAAGTTAGAGAACAAATGATAATTCATTGGAATGCCTCGTACAATAATCTAGCTATTTAAAAAAAAAGAAGAACATTTTGTAGACCCAACAAAGAAGCCCTTTTGTTGGCTAATATTTATAGCCCAACAACCAATTAGTACTCCCCCGTGGGACAAAAATTTTCTCCAAACCTAGCAAGAGACTTAAACTTCATGTTGTAAAGTAATTAAGTGTCATTATATATTTATAATTTATGTAATAAATGACAATTACTTCCTTGATCGTTTGGATCTTTCACTACACTGTACTCGTAAGGGGTTTTTTGTTACATTATTTATTTTCTTTATAATGAAAACGGTACTATAACCAATTACCTCTCTAATCAATTAGATGTTTAGCCAAAATAACAACGCCGTAGTATGTACACACTAATTTCATTTTCATCTAAAAGTTTAACTTGGTTCATTGAACAAAGAATACGACAGTTAGGTCTTCGATTAATTCAGTATTCACAAAATTAGTCCCAAGTATTTTTGTCGATAAGGAAAAAGGGAACAATAAATAGGCATTTCATGACATATACTATGCAAATAATGAACCGATAGCCATTGTAGACATAGTTAATATTATAATTTAGGAAAGATGATAGAATAATCAATGAAAAACATATGTGGATAGCAACCACAAGATAGCAAAACATACAACAATAATTAAGGACAACAGACTTGTTATACATCATCAAATTTTCAAAGGAATTTTAAAACTCTGAGATTCATATACGGGAGGTCAATATGAATCAAGAAATAAAGTCCGACATTCATACAATGGCTAATTCTTTAATGAACAATTAAGTGATTGATAATTAACATTCGGATAAATAATTATGAGTCAATGAAAACATAGCCGGAAGTCCATACTCAGAAGAGTACCAAATTGTGACCTCGTATTGGTGATAATAGCGAGCTAGATGGATACGTTCAATACATTGTAACATATAATTATATTCAAGAAGGGATGTGGGTTAGGCACACCATGCAAAAAACTATTTTATATAAATATGATTAGGTATAATGGTACATAGTTAAGTACTTAGCTGAATGGTCCCACTAATGATTTTTTTTTTTTTTTTTTTGCGATCTGGGTTAGACACACCAAATAGGCTAACAATCCATACAGCTTTCGAATAGTTATCGTTTCAATATTGTCTACTTGGTGATTGCTTGCTTTGGGAGTATTTGGCAAACAATTTTTTGAAGAACTTTTTAGCCCAAAAAAAACCTTTTTGATCAAAATTAAGTATTTGACCAAGTGATTACAAATAAATTGTTATTGACTGGATAATAATATGGGGTTTTTAGAGAGAAAGAGAGAGAGAATTTTGGAATGAATTAAGTTGCTAAACCAATCGAATCCCAATTATGAGGAGAGATGGAGAGGCGGGATTAATTCTTTAGCGATGATTGATAGGGAAATAGGGCAAAAAAATTGGATAGATGAATATATTGACTGCGAATCAATCACACCAATAAACTCTTTCTATCTCAGCCGCTGCTTTTTTTTTTTTTCCCCATGCCCTTGTCCTCTACAAATTGAATAACAATATGAGAGATCTTTGGAATTAGCTTTTTGCCATGATCAGAAAGTCTCAACTGTCTAAAATCAAGGCATATCCAACAAATTTTTTCACCAGAAACCCTCAAAAAACTCAAAAAGACAGGCAAATTCAGAGTGTCTGTTAAACCCAGAAACCTCCATTTTTTCTTGAAACCCAGAAAAACCCAGAAACAGAACAAAATGATTGTTTTGCCGAGAAATCAAAGTGTGGTTATTTACTTACAAATAAGAACTACAGGGATTAAAAGGAAGATGAAAAGTCATGAGGCAGAAATAGAATGCAGCAAAGTCAGTTATTTTATAGACCAAGAAATTTGGGTTGCAGGTAAAAAAATAATCCCAGTATTCAACCACCTGATTCATAACTCATACGTTGATTTTTGTTGATTTTTTTGAAATTATTTTGCTTAATAAATTACTAATGTATTTAGAGAGACAGAGTGAACCGCTTTGAATGATTGAATCAGCTACCATTCTTCATTCATGACAAAAAAACATACTACACCAGGAAGTAAACATACTGAGTGCTTCAACATCAGATTTTCAGTAATTAGATATCCTACATTCTGCAAATGCTCAAGCAACCCAATCCCCCCCCCCCTAACCCCCTAAAGGGGGGAAAAAAGAAAAGGTGAAGAGAGAGAAAGAGTAAACTGCCTTGAATGATTGAATCAGCTACCATTCTTCATTCATGAGAAAAAAACATACTACACCAGGAAATAAACATACTGAGTGCTTCAACATCAGATTTTCAGTAATTAGATATCCTACATTCTGCAAATGCTCAAGCAACCCAATCCCCCCCCGCAACTAGACCTGGCAAACGGGTCATTCGGGTCAGGTATGGGTTGGGTCATAGTTCGGGTCGGGTCATTTTTGGGTTAACTATGTTCGGGTCGGGTTCGGGTTCAGTTCGAGTGAAGTTCGGGTTTGGGTCATTTTCGAGTCAATAATGTTCGGGTCGGGTACGGGTTCGGTTCGGGTGAAATTCGGGTCGGGTCTGTTTCGGGTTGTCTACAGCAGTCTGGTTTGAATTGGGTATGGGTCGAGTCTAATTTGGGTCGAGTGAGATTCGGTTCAATGTTCGGGTGAATGTCGGGTCGGGTGTAAATCGGGTTAGGTAGAAATTAAGTCGGGTTGATTTCGGGTGAGTGTATATTTTGATTTTTGAATGTGTTCAATTCCAATCTTAAATTATGTTTAAAAGATAAAATCCGTTTAATTAGACAAGCTTCTTTATTCTATATTATTGTTTTAATTCATACATTAATATTTATAGTTTATACGTCCGTGTGTGTGTGTGTGTATATATATATCTATATCTTAGTAAAATTACAAGGAACTTTTGTAATGGAAATGTTTATAGGCTTAATTATGCATTTACTATGAAAGTTAGTAAGTTACAAGTGCATCCCATCCATGGCCTAATATGGCTATATTTGATGTGACGTGTAATTATCTGAAAGATTACGGATTGTTAAGTCAAGATTCAAGTATCTTAATTAAGGTCATGTTATGAGTCTATGACAAAACTAATGAACCAACCTAATGCCAAAGTCTCCAATTATGATTCTTATTAATTCATGAGTCAATTGTCTAATTTGTAAGGCTCAACACTAAAATATATTATATATATACCTAGCAAAATGACACCAAAAAAAAAAAAGAAATGATGAAGTTTTTATTTCACCCTGGTGTTGCCGTGTTAGTGCATAACTTTACGTTTGTCAATTGTGGTATTTGAGCTGGTAAACAAAAATAGGTTGGTTGAAGTCGACATTTTCAATAATGGATTCAATGTTGTTTCGATAGCTCGTAAAGTGATCATATATCAAGATTCAAATATTTGTCTTTGTAAGATTAACAACTTGATTTACATATTCTCAATGAGTCAAAACTCAAAAGCAACTGCAATATATGAATATGTGTTAATTATCATTACATTTATGTGATTGTTAATGTTGCTTATCGAAACTCGAGGCTTGAAATTTAGTTGTCTAAAATTCAAATGTGTTACATTATTATGAGATCATATGCAAACATATATTCTTGAATATAACTGTGTAGAATTAAAATTTGAGCATGTTGTGAAGATAATTTAGGATCGCAGATCAGTAATATAATATTTTTGATGAAATAATGATAGTCACATAATGATATTATAATTGTAGCATGCTTTAAGTCATTAAGTGGATTATCATTAGTAAAATAATATTGTCAAATTCAGCCCAAAAATCACAAATTTCAGAATTTTAAGTCACTCTTGTACTCAATTAATTTTAACTTTTTAAGTCATTGTGTCACTTTTGTCTCTCTTAAATTTTAAGTCATTTTATTTTTCTATCCTAAACTCAATTAATTGAGCCCAAAAAATACAGAATTGCCCTCCCAAATTTAGCCTAAAAAATTTAAAATTCCCCTCCCAAATTGACCCAAAAAATTTAGAATTCTCCCCCCAAAAATTTGCTAAACCTAAAGTCTAAACTCTTGTACTCATAGAGTCATGGTCTCAGACACACACACTGCAGCACAGCTTGTGTTCTTTCAATCTTTCTTCTGTTCCTCTGCCTCACAAAATCACCGTCGCCTCGCCCCCCAAGCCCGCAACCCCTCTCTTTGTCTCTCACAGTCGCCCACTGCCGGTGGTCCCCTCAGTCGCCCGTCGCCGGTCCTCCCCTCAGTCGCTTGTCGCCACTCGACGCCAAGGGCTGAAACCTTCCTTCTAGTTCTGGGCAGAACCTGCCGGAGCCACCAAGTGAACGGACCTGGTATGTCTTCCTCTCTCTCCTCAGTCTATTATATCTGTGCTTAAATAACAGTAATAGGCTGAATACCACCTTCTGGATTCTTTGTTTGTCTTATGGGACTCGAAACTTTTTCCAATTCAGATTGGGTTTCCCTTTTGTTTACCTGAAGCTCTTTCAGGGCTCCAGCTGAATTGATATCGTGAAGAATAAAATTCACCATTGTCTTCTTTTTTTAGTTTTGCCCTCAATTTTCTTCTGGGTTATCTTTTTTTGCATCAATTCTTGAAATCACTTGGCCTCAGGTTAGCAATTGGGCACCCTATTTGATTTTGGGTTTTCCAGTGCAGTATTCGTTGGCATAAAAATGAGGATGCGCAGAAAGAAATTAATTGGGTGGGATGAAAATGGGACTCCTCTGTGCTAATGACTGATAGGATTTGCCGCTAACGAGATAACCCATTTGGCGGTGAGGCAAATTCGTCGTGCTAGGATCTGAGGTTGGGAAGCAAACATGGGTCCTCAGCAATGTAAGATCTGTAATGAAGCCAAATCCAAGTACAAATGTCCAGCATGTCTTGTACCATAGTAAACCCCAACCATTTTTCTTTTTGCTATGCAAGGCAGTCGTCCCCTCAGTCGCCGTCGTCCTTCTCCGGTACTCTGTGTCGCTGTCTTCTTGGCGCCCCTCCAAACCGAGTAAGTCTCTTTTAAATTCTTTAAGTTTAGGTTTGTTTTATTGGCATTTTACCCCTTGTTGTGGTGTTAAATTTTGATTGAGTTGTTTTCCATGGGGTTTGGGTTTTGTTAGGTTTCGTTACCTTCATCTGGGTTTTAGATCATTATTTAAGTTTAGGGTTTTTTATTTTTGAAGCTAATTATGGTTTGAAAGGTGTGGATTTGAGGGAATTCCAAAGGCTTTTGGGTGATATTCGGGTCGGGCATACTCGGTTCGGGTTATATTCGTGTCGGGTTTAATTCGGGTTAAATTGAGGCAGGTAGAAATCGGATTGGTTTTAAAACGGGTCGGGTATGGGTCGGGTTTGGGTTATCCATTTTCAGTTCACTTCGGGTCGGGTTACTACGGATCGGGTATGAATTGGGTCGGGTCATTTCGGGTGCGGGTTATTTCGGGTGTAGGTTAATTTCGGGTTTCGTTCGATTATGGATCGGTTTATGTCGGATGTTCGGGTCCAAATCGGTTCAACCCATTTCGGGTGTCGGTTCGGGTATGGGTTCGGGTCAATCGGTTCGGGTTTCGGGTCTCGGGTCAGTTTTGCCAGGTCTACCCGCAACCCCCTAAAGGGGGGAAAAAAGAAAAAGAAAAGGTGAAGAGAGTGAAAGAGTAAACTGCTTTGAATGATTGAATCAGCTACCATTCTTCATTCATGACAAAAAAACATACTACACCAGGAAGTAAACATACTGAGTGCTTCAACATCAGATTTTCAGTAATTAGATATCCTACATTCTGCAAATGCTCAAGCAACCCAATCCCCCCCCCCCCAAAACCCCTAAAGGGGGGAAAAAAAAAGAAAAGGTGAAGAGAGGGAAAGAGTAAACTGCTTTGAATGATTGAATCAGCTACCATTCTTCATTCATGACAAAAAAACATACTACACCAGGAAGTAAACATACTGAGTGCTTCAACATCAGATTTTCAGTAATTACATATCCTACATTCTGCAAATGCTCAAGCAACCCAATCCCCCCCCATCACAAACCCCCTAAGGGGGGAAAAAAAAGAAAAGGTGACCCATTTCCATCAAAAGGTAATAAATTGAATGCAACAAATAACCATTTCCCTCAAAAGATCAAACCCAGAATTAAGAAATCAGAGGATTAATCAAATCAAATAATCAACATCAGAAGCCAGAACTCAAAAGATCAAACCCAGAATCAAAAAATCACAGAATTAATCAAATCAAATAATCAACATCAGAAGCCAGAAGCATCAAACAAAACCCCCTCCCAATAGGGTTTTACATCAATAATTAGCCTGGTGGGAATAGACAACAAATTCTGGAAATCCAATACCTAATATTGGAGGAGATTGAGGTGGGAATACAGGTTCCGGAAGATTAGCTCCAATGTATCCTGCAATAGCAATGACCAAAGTTGGCAAATTGACCCAGGAAGATCCAAAAATTTTTAAATGATTGCCAATGCATAAATCCAAAGGTGTAAGGTTTTTTCAATGGCATTATGTGTATCTGGGAAGATCAGAACGCTTTGAAAATATGTGTTCAATAACGAAATCGATGGGTTACATACGGTGTAGGAGAGGGAAGAGGGTGTTGTGAGATATGTGTGTGATTGGGGGAATTGACAGTCTGGTGAAAGCCAAAAACAATGCCATTCAAGGGGTAAATGTGAGCAGCGAGTTAGTTTTTTGTGGGCGATGTGGGCAGTAAGTTTGTAGGTGCGTAGGAGTCCGGCGGATATAATATCAGATTTATTTTTCAAAAAAAAAAATAAATTCAAGCCTTTATTATGTTGAACCTCAATTAAAAAAAATGAAAACCCTCGTTAGGTCAGTTTTAGATTTCACATATTGAAGTTGTTAGGAATCCAAACAGATAAAAATAAAAGGAATCCCTACCTTGGCTCAGATTTATTTTTGGAAAAAAATAAATTCGAGCCTTTATTATGTTGAACCTCAAAAAAAAAAAAAGAAAACCCTCGTCAGATCAATTTTAGATTTCACATATTGAAGTTGTTAGGAATCCAAACAGATAAAAATAAAAGGAATCCTTATAAAAATAAAAGGAATCCTTACCTTGGCTCAGATTTATTTTTGGAAAAAATCAATTCAAGCCTTTATTATGTTGAACCTCAAAAAAAAAAATGAAAACCCTCGTCAGGTCAATTTTAGATTTCACATATTGAAGTTGTTAGGAATCCAAACAGATAAAAATAAAGGAATCCTTACCTCGGCTC
>JAKOGI010000657.1:444220-446720 GCA_029747015.1 Carnegiea gigantea | reverse complement strand
AGCAAGATAAGCTGATAGTGGAGAAACATGGTATCTATTTCTTTGACAGTAAACCAATATTAGTGGAAGGTTGGAATTCAGAAATGGACCTTCACACTGAGACAATCAAAACTCTCTCAATTTGGATACAATTCCCCAACCTAGACATCAAATACTGGGGGCTAAGAGTTTGAGTAAACTCGGAAGCATTCTGGGAATTCCCCTGAAGACAGATCGTTATACAATGGAGAAAACCTTACCGCATTATGCCAGATTACTTATTGAGATGCCTTTGGATAGCACGTTCCCAGATCACATAGAATTCATAAATGACAATGGGATACTAGTCAGACAGCAGGTACATTATGAATGGAAACCACTCAAATGTACACATTCCCAAATGTTTGGGCATGACATATCAATGTGCAAAAAGATGGGAGTTATCCGGCAGGAATGGAGGGCAATGCAAAGAAACCCATAGCCAGAGGAGACAGCTCGTGAACAACCAATAGAAAATCTAGGGCCAGTTACAGAACTTCAACATGATGGTTTTACATTAGTAGCAAAAAGAGATGCAGCACGAGGTGCTCCTGGATTAGCACAGATAGAAAGCAGACTAAGTCAACACATTAACTCCTTTTAAGTCCTAATGGGTGAAAAGGGATAAACAAGCAGGGGGGTGAAAAATGTGGCAATAGCCCACATGGCTAACATACTGAGCTGGAATATCAAAGGCCTTAATTGGCCAATGTCAAAAGCTTCTTGCACACTCTCCAAGTGGGTTTGGTAGGGCTTCTTGAAACCAAAATAAAGGAGAAGAATATCAATAGCATAGCAGCTAGAACTGTCCTGGGGTGGAGCTGGATTCATAATTTCCCTACAATCCCAAAGGAAGAATTTGGATTGCATGGAAGCCAAATATATATAATGTGGAACTACTTGAGATGACAGAGCAGATGATCCACTGCCATGTTACACAGTTGCAAACCAGCAAGAAATTTTTTATCTCTTTCAGATATGGCCTGAATCGTGCAAGTCAAAGGCAGGTATTGTGGCAAGATCTAACTGCAATAGCAGCTCACATGAATAATGCATGGTGTATAATAGGTGATTTTAATTTTGTTCTTTACAAGGAGGACAGAATTGGTGGTGAGGAAATCGAAGACCATGCAATAAAGGACTTTGCAGAGTGCTTAGAAGCATGTGAGCTGAATGAAATGAGAAGCACAGGAGCTTACTACTCTTGGACAAATAAAACCATATGGAGCAGAATAGATAGGGTCTTTGTCAACCCTTACTGGCCCTTTTCAGCTGACTTCACACAAGCAACATACCTAGCAAATGGCTTATCTGATCACTCCCCAATCATGATTCAGTTCCATGATGCACCAAAACCAAAAACAAGTTTTCAATACTGTAATATGTGGAGCTCTCACAAAGATTTTCAACATATAGTGGCATCTGTAGCCAAGAATTATGAACTCAAAGCTTGCCTTCATAGCTTTCAGAATTTCTTGAAACATTTAAAGTAGCCCCCAAGAAAACTAAACAGGGATAAATTTGGGTACTTACATGAGCAGATAGCTATTCACAAGGACAAGCTGAGTAAACTACAGCAACAAGCTTTTGGGGATCCTCAAAATGAGACACTTAAAGAACAAGAACAAGAATGCAGGGAACATTACATCACAATCCTTTCATCAGTCATGACCTTAGTCAAGCAACAAAGCAAGATAGACTGGATACAATATGGAGACGACTGCACTAGATACTTCTTTGCAAGAGTTAAGGGCAGAAAGTTAGCACAATACATTTATAACATCAGGAATGAAAGACATGAGTTGGTAGAAGGTTTTGCAAAGGTTGGCAGAATCATCCTGGATTTTTATAAAAATCTGCTAGGCAAACAATCCACCCCAAGGAGCCAACTGAACACTAATATCATACAGATGGGGCCTTTCCTCACAGCCTCTCAGCAATTAGAAATGTGTAGGCAGTTCACAGAGAGAGACATCAAGGAGGCAATTTTTTTCCATGCCAATCAACAAGTTTCCTGGCCCAGACGGTTATAACAGTGGGTTCTACAAAGCCTCATGAACAACATAAGAACCATGATATGTGAAGCCATCCAAAGTTTTTTCTCAACTGGAACCATGCCTTGATTTTTGAGTCAAACAAAGCTAGTTATATTGCCCAAAATCCCTCATCCACAGACAGCAAATGATTTTAGACCCATCTCTTGCTGCAATGTACTTTATAAAGGCATCTCCAAACTGCTGTATTCAAGAATCAAAGAGGTGCTACCCAGTATCATCAATCAAAGTCAAGCTGCATTTGTCAAAGGCCGAGAACTACTCTATAATGTTTTGATGTGCCAGGACATTGTTAGGGGATATAAAAGATAGCATATATCCCCCAGATGCATGCTGAAGATAGACCAACAGAAAGCTTTCGATTCAATTCACTGGGATTTTGTGAAGGAGATGCTAACAGAGCTTAAGTTTCCAGAAATCTTTGCAAA
>JAKOGI010000657.1:416720-436720 GCA_029747015.1 Carnegiea gigantea | reverse complement strand
TTTGAGTCACAACCCTCCACACTTCTCATATTTTATTCATAAATCCATTATATATAGAGTTCCACCCCAAATGATTCATTGAACTCAATAGAAGCTATTAAGCTCACTAAACTTTGTATTTTCTTTGTAAAATCTATAATTGACTCAAAGCTCATAAACAAGCTCTCAAATTGTATACTTGTCTTCTTCTTTCTCATTAATCAAGCTAAAACTCCATGAATATTCATTTTCCCTTAAATGACCTTACTTGGACCAAAATAAACAAAATGAGTGCGTGATTAATCTCACTCAATCTTTATTATTGCTCTTTACACAATTACTCAAAATGCTTTCAAAAATTACCAAACTCAAAATACTCAATCAAATTCATGAAATCTTATAGTAAATTCAAAAATAATATGGACAATCTACATTAAAATTTTTAGAATTTTCCTCCAAGTATACGCTGCACAGAAATTACAATAATAACCCAATTTGCACCAAAGCAGGTCTGTTCATTTCAAAAGTTCATAGCTTTCTCCCTTAACCTCAAATGGAGACCTAAAACCCCAATATCAAAAGAATAGGAAGTCTCAAAAAAATTTCATTTCCAACGCAAAACATGATTCTCACACAATAAGGTTCCTAAAATGGGTTAGAACACAAGTGTGTCAGTTTTGATTGAAGCTGCACAATTCTAGCAAAACAGCCATAACTTTGTCCACAGAACTCCGATTAAGGTGATTCAAAATTCATTTGAAAGATAAATCATTGATATAGATCCACACAAAAATTCATAATTTTTGACTAGGTTGATCATCACCAGTGTATTGGCAAATGTTCTCTTGTTTTCTGCCATTTTCCTGTCACAGTCATTGCTTTCTCCTTTCTTTTCACTCATAAATCGAGCTGAAAGCCCCAATAAAATCCATGAATATCTATTTCCCTCTTTAGTGATCTTATTTTGTCTCATAGTACATTAAATTAATCCATGATAAATTTTACTCAATAATCAATATATTTCTTTACATCAATATCCACAATCTTCCAATAAATTCATTTACTTACATAATTAGTCCAACCAACCTCTCTTTGTCATGAATGGGACTTTTTATGCTTCGCCAATTTAGCCAAAAATTTTCATAACATCCATTTTTGAAGCCATTAATATATCCAAACTCCAAACAATTTCATTAATACATAATTACATAATTCGTATCCAAAATAGGGCAATTTTCTTCAAAATTCCATAACTCACTGATTACATCTCCAAAATTCATGAAATGTTGCCAAAAAAATCCCAAAAAATATAGATAATCTGTACTAAAAATTTCCAAATTTTTGGACAACCCCATAATTCCCAAAATTTTCGATAGTGGGCAATTCAACAAATGCATGATCATGAAATCCTAGGTTATGCCCAATTCCAATCGTCATTCAAACATCCATAACTGACTTCAAAATCATCATTCACAATATTAAATCCACGTTTTGTATCAAAGATCACAACAAAGAAGTAAAACAAGCTCAAACTCATGCTTGCGTAAATAGAAGTCACTTGATCATGCTCTTGCTCAAATACCCATAACCCTAAACATCTCTAAACTCAATAAAAATTGTATAATAACACTTATTTTTATCATATAAACATATATTACAATTAAAACAATAAGAAAAACTTAAAATCAATAAGATGGAGGTTAGAGTCTACCTCTTGTCAAGCTTGGAAGGGAGGGTGTTTGAGTGTTTGAGTGAGTCAGGAAGGTTGCCATGGCTGGTGGGGGACTAGGGGTAGCACCTGGTGGCATTTGGTGGCCAAATGGTGGCTGTGTGGTGGTCGAAAAGGGGCTAGGGTGGTGCTGCCCTGCTACTTGGCGTGAGGTAGAAGAGAGAGAGAGAGAGAAGAGGCATGTGTGTGTGAGTATGTATTTACTTGGTTGAGATTGAAGATAAATACTTGGCTGATTTTTAAGCCTCCAAAAATATCCTTTTGCTAATTAAAATTAGGCACAAATGTTAGCAATTAACTTATTTAATTGCACCAAAATTTTTGGTCCAAAATATGAGTCCATTGGAATTAGGCCATAATTTAGGTCCAATGAATTGGGCCAAAATAAATAAATTCGAGCCAAGTTTTAGCGTAGCTAAAACTTGAAATTTTGTGACGTTATGAAAAATAATTTAACACTCAATCATAATTATTGAGGCCTACTATCAATTCACCTGAAATTTAATCAACCAACGAAATTTGAATTGACAATTAATGAAACTTGAATTGCAAAGTAGGACCCATAATAAAATATCTCCCAACCGGGATGATTAAATATGATAAATGAAGGTGAAAAATTTAAATAACATAATGGAATTTTTTCAATAAATAAATTGAATGTAATTGAATTAATAAATATGATTTGGTTAAATAAATAACCATGACTAATTAAATAAATGACCATGATTAATTAAAATAAACATGATTTAAATAAATAAATATGGTTTAGGGTCGGGCTATTACTGCCTTCCCCCCTTAAAGAGTTTCATCCTCAAAACTTATGAAGCTTATTCATGTATGCAAAACTGCCTCAAATATCGATAGTTGGCTTTCATTGCTTCCCTCCAAAGAGGTATGATTAGCTCAATGTACATAGCTGCTTAATCTTGCGATCAAGTATCTAGATCCTCAGTGAGACAGTGACTTCACTGGCTTGATTACTTTAGTTCAAAATTGATATTCTCTTCAAAAGAAAAATTTGTTACTGCAAATGAGGTACTCTACTCTACTGGTTCTCTGTCTTGACCACTAATAAGTATGGAAACCATTACATTTCCTAATAAGTACTATCATGCTAACTCAGAAAGCCTAATGTAACGAGGATTCAATCATCTCTGATGTTCCAGTCTGTTGACTCCCTTGACTAGAGAAGCCCTTTGAGTACTTTATTTCTCATCTGAACTTTGATTGTCTCCTTGTTTGATCAAAATAACCATATGACTCTTGTGTAATCCTTGCGTCACCTTAGTATGTACTTGAACTGTCTCATTATTCTCGATACTTCTTTTAGCTTACTCTAATATCGCTAGACATTGTTTGAGATTATGCCCTTATCAAAAAATCCTCATCTGATGTTCTTAACACATCACATGATCTTCTCTCATCGGACTAGTGTAAGATCTGCTCTAAGTTTGAATTAGGCGCTAGAATAAACATGACTAGAGATGAAAATGATAGAATTGGTAGTCAAGTGAGTCATTAGGAATAAAAGAAATAAACAATAAGACTAGAAAAGATTTATAAAGGAGGAATTAACATGGGGTGGTTAGAATAAAAATAACCATAAGTGTATCATGAATTCTGAAATATAATGCCACAAGAATTGTGATTTATAAATGTGGATCATAAAGGGTCCAATAAATAATCAACCAAGGAGAAAGATGGCCCGATTGTACTCGGGTTTAACTGATGAATTGAAAACAAGATGACAAGCCACGAATCTTCAACTAGGTGACTTTATAACTATAAGCAGTAAGATAAGTGCAATAGATAGACAAATGGATTGGACAAGCTAAGTATAATGGATAAATAAATGGATTGGACGAGTAAAGTGCCAATGGATAGATAAATAGATTGAGCAAGCTACAATAGGAACATGCCTTTACTCATATGAAGCCAATTCGAGTACAATAATAAGATTAAATAGAGAATGCGGCAGTTTATTTATCAGAATGTAAGATATATGTGTGGGAGTTGAAGTTCAAAATAAAGAGAGTAATGGAATCATGACAATCGCAATTACCCACACCAATGAAAGTTGAATTGCATTATGAATTCAGAACAAGTTATACGAGCTTATCAATATGAATAAATGAGATATTAGGCAGATGTGTGAATCAGCTCTCAACAAAATGAACTCCAACTCATGATCATGAAATAAAGATGGTAAAGGTCGAGACCACTGGAATATTGACAATCATATAAGGTCGAATAAAAATGTATTGCACATTTAACAATGGGTTTACAAAGACATGGAAGATCACGCTAATAGAAAATATCGGGTTAAAATGCAAGGGAGATTAAATAATATTGGATAGTATCAAGTTTTAAAGATGAGACAAGCAAACAATTTCAAGAATTACTATAAAAGGGCATTCTTACAAAAGATAAACTGTAGTTACATAGTTTAGGTGTGATATCCGGACCTCAAATCATTCTCGAAAAAGACTTCTGTTGTTGGCAGTTAATCCCATAAATCATTTACTCAAGGTATAAGGCACTTGTTTTTGATAGTGATCTTATTCAACTCTCCACACGCAGTACACAACCATAAGGTTCTACCTTCCTTCTTCACATATATAAAACTAGGTTTTCCCACGGTGACACACTTGATCAAATAACTCCCTTCTGTAACAACTCATCTTAATAAATCTTTAGATCTTTAAACTCAGCCAGGGGTCATATGATAGGGGCTTTGAAAATGGATTGAGCACCTAGAACTAGGTTGATCTGAAAATGAATGTTTCTTGGGGGAAAACAATCCCGAAAGTCCTCAGTTGCAACATCTCTAAATTCACAAACTGTAATTGCAGATATGTATATACCGAGTATGATTGGCATAACACTAATATTCAATGCATTACTAACCCGATAACTCGCGTGCACAGTGTACTTAGGGCAAAAATAGGGTTTTTCTTCCCTCAGTCCATAGAAACACAAGTATAGTCTTTCCTCATTTCTCAAGCTAACCTTAAGATCTTTATAAGTCATCTTTTATAAGTATACAGTCAGTTCATCCCCATAATAATAATAAGGTCTGCCAATCGAACTGAATTGAATGCCCAATGAATATGCTTCCAGCAATACCAATAGAGGCATATTTATAAAAGATAACACATTCAACCACCCACTGGTCTCAGTAAATTTAAAAGATCGGGGGACGATCTAAAGTGTAAAGAGATGTAACCATACCATGAACTCTTGCAATGATATTTCTTTATTGGTTATAAAGGACTGACATGTAAGCTGAATGAATGAAGGAACGAAGAATCGTAATGAAACAGGTAAGGCATACAAATGACCTGCATATATAAGACATGCAGTTTGTTTATAATGCCCATGATAGTAAAGTAAATGAACGATGTTATGAAGTTGAGAGGGAGTATTAAGTACTGAAGGTGAAGAAATCTAACAGATTACCAAAGAGGCATTTGAAAAGTCATACAGTGTCCATATGTGAGTGAATTGATGAAGATGAGGGTCAACACCACTAGAAGGAAAATTTTATTCACCTAGTCTTTGAAAGGCCAATATGTCAAGATGAAAGAGTCAGTCTTGTGACTAAAAATGATGACATCCATTAATAACACATTATGCAGTAAATGGAAGTCTTGGGTAAGTGTATAAACTCCGAAACTGCTGGCAGAAGGAAATAGCACAAATCGTTATTTATCATTAATAAGATAGGCTATACTAGTAAAGAAAAGATTGCCAAAATAACTTGAGTAACGACATGTAGTCACGGCCATAGAGTAGTATGCCAATATGACGTTAAGGTGCTATAGAAACACGAATAATATGGATACATTTAATTGCTAAAAGGTACTCAATGACTGGGTCTGAAACAACCAGAGACTTTACAAGCAATAAATGAATAGTGCCCAAATAGAGGTAAGGAGTAAAGGCAGGTGATAGTAAAAATATGAACATAGTGATGACTGAACTGTAAGTAGAATGGGTCAAATATACTTAAGAAGAACTACAAATCACACAGTAACGCATATCGGGGTCATTATAGGCTCCATTATGAAACCAGAGAATTAAACGATTATGATTGTCAGGGTTTGAATCGCCTATAAGAAAGGTTTCTCAAATGTGTTTAAAGGACTCCCCACAGACCGAATATAAGATTTTTCATAAACACTCCATTACAATTCAAGAAAATGTTAGTGGCAAAGAAATGATGCCTCTGAATAATTCAAGGTAACTTAGGTAGAAATAAGTCGATGATAGGAAACAATGGCGGCATTGCTGATGTAAGGTCCTAGTATCAAGACCAAATGATTCCTATACATGGCAGCTTAATCTTACTTGTACCACCCATATAATGTCAAGTAGCGCACCATTAGCTACTAATTGTTTTCACCATAGATAAGCACCCATTGTAATGTCATCTCATACTGGTTCACCTCAAAGATATTGCCCCACCAGGCATTTCCTCGTCTAGAGGTTTATGTCTAACTTGACACTGTATTAATCCCTTAAGAAGTTGCAAATGGCATCCCCACATCGGGTTTCAACCATCACTGTACTCAAGATCAGGTATATTAGCACACCTCAATAAAACTCTAAAATTTTGGGGCAAAATGGACAGAGTTCTGCCTAAAAACTGACTAAAACCAGGCTTAAAGCCTTACAATAGATACCTGAAATGGAGAGAAACACTTCAATAGCTCAACAGCCACATGTCGGAGTTCATAACTCAATGGGTCATATACTCGGAGTGCACGATTACAAAAATTTAAACAAATGAGAGAAATAAAACATACAATGCATCTCCCAGATAAAAGAGAGCATGCTTCACTAACAGGTCGCCCAAATGGTTCCACACTCTGCCTTGCTAATGCTCGGATCTCAGGATATTACCAAATAATTGGGTCACCCAAATGGAAATGGTTCCCTCTTATATGCCCATACACATGAACTTATAGTCAGTAGCTCATTTAACTGGTCCAACATAACTGATACATATCTTGATAGCTAATTCATAAACACTTGAGAGCTCACATTGGCCCTTAAAACCTTAACTCTGATACCAAATCTGTAACGCCCCCAAAATGCTAATGATATGATTTATGGAAAACTGCAACAGAAGATTTAATGATAGAAGGCGCTACTGCTATCCTGATAAAGACAAGGCTCACTGAAACCATTTAATCTTGCG
Source organism: Carnegiea gigantea (assembly GCA_029747015.1). Lineage (NCBI taxonomy): Eukaryota > Viridiplantae > Streptophyta > Magnoliopsida > Caryophyllales > Cactaceae > Carnegiea > Carnegiea gigantea. Next base: position 429,809 of record JAKOGI010000657.1, on the reverse strand, counting down.
ACTCATGTTTATAATCACAATATCTATTAAACTCAAACACTCCAATACCAAAGTCCATAATAGTTCAACTTCAATACAATCGATTTAATCATATCATGTGCTAACTCATACTCTACACTATACAAATATGTTGAATATAGACCCAATCTTAACCCTGAGGTTGATCTCAATATTCATACTATGCTGAATCCACTGTGAGCATCTACTAACTTCGAAAAGGGCTTGCTAAATGGAGAAACATGTTATACTTCATCACCTAAAATGAAAAATATGAAAACAATTTGAAAATGTGAGCTAAAACTCAATATATGCATTCCTGTTTTGTAAAATGAGCATAGAAACACTGCTTATGGGTACCCGCATTTGCAATTCATTTAGTTCGCAATAATAATGAAAATGAAAGTGATATGAAACTAAATTGCTCATTATTATCTGGATGTGAACCCCTTGCAATGATATTATCTATACATAAGTATATACCTACCAACCCAATCAAGAGTTGGCCCGAAGCCACGTGGGTAAATGATGGGTTGACGCCCTATAGGTGATAACTGACGGGTTCACAAGTTAAATGGCAAATCACTGTATAAACTGATTCATTGATAAACTCATTAAGAGTTATAACTTGATAAACATGTTCTGCTTTCTGAAGATACAGACAATGGATGTACCTGGGATCTTTTGAATGTAATCTGATTTGCAAAACATATTTTTGATTTGATAAATATGTTGTGACCTGATAAGACTTATGCATAACGGGGAATGATAACTAGGCCTCGACTCTATTTCATAAATGTCATCGTACATATCTGTAGTCAATAAATGATCTTTACTTACATAAGTGAGTAAGTAAAAGTATGTGTAACAGAAATTGAGTAATTAAATGGTATACATAACTTGGGTATTTCAATATAACTTCAAAACTGAATTAATGAAAGTAATTAAATACGATATAAAGTAAATAAAAGTAAAATAGACCATAGTGAGATAAATGAGATTACCACGGAAAAGGCCTTGATGGTGACAAATGAGAGAGTGGTTGTGACCTTTTCTAAGATAGGTTACTAATACGGGTTTAAGACTTACTGATGTATAGCTTGGTTCAAGATAACAACGAGTACACTAGATTGGCTTAATAAATGCATTTGATACATTCCATATTGAGTAGGTAATAAAGGTTTGAGCCTAAGAGAGATATATATTGGTTCAAAATAACATAAACTGCAATAACTTCGTCTGATAAATATGGTTTCTAAGTCACAACTGTCTCTACTTCTCATATTTCATTCATAAATCCATCATATATAGAATTTCATCTCAAACGAATCATTGAACTCAATAGAAGCTATTAAACTCACTAAATTTCTTTGTAAAATTCATAATTGATTCAAAGCTTATAAACAAGCTCCCGAATTGTATACTTGTCTTCTTCTTTCTTATTAATCAAGCCAAAAGCTCCATGAATACTCATTTCCCCCTTAAATGGACATTCCTGGCCCAAAATACACAAAATGAGTGCATGATCAATCTCCCTCAATCGTTATTATTACTCTTTACACAATTACTCAAAATGCTTCCAAAAATCACCAAACTCAAAATACTCAGCCAAAATTCATGAAATATTATAGGAAATTCGAAAATAATATGGACAATCTGCAGTAAAATTTTCTTAATTTTCTTCCAAGTATGCGCTGTACATAAATTGCAATAACAGCCCCTCAAAATGTAATGACATGATTTATGGAAAACTGCAGCGGAAGACTTAATGATCGGAGGCGCTATTGTCGTCTTGATAAGGACAAGGCTCACTAAAACTATTAATCTCATGACTCATGTTTATAATCACAATATCTATTAAGCTGAAACACTCCAAGACCAAAGTCCATAATAGCTCAACTTCAATACAATCGATTTATTCATACCATGTGCTAATTCGCACTCCACAATATATAAGTATATTGAATATAGACCCAGTCTTGACCCTGAGGTCGATCCCAACATTCATGCTATGTTGAATACTCTGTGAGCATTTGATGACTTCAAAAAGGGCTTACTAAATGGAGAAACATGTGATATTTTATCACCTAAAATAAAAAACATGAAAACAATTCGAAAATGCAAGCTAAAACTCAATACATGCATTCTTGTATTGTAAAATGAGCATAGAAACACTATTGATGGATACCCGCATCTGCAATTCATTTAGTTCAGAACAACAATGAAAATGAAAGTAATATGAAAATGAATTGCTCATTATTATCTGGATGTGAACCCCTTGTAATGATATGATCTATACATAGGTGTACACCTACCAATCTAATCAAGAGTTGGCCTGAATCCGCGCGAGTAAATGATGGGCTGACGCCCTATAGATGATAACTGACGGGGTCACAAGTTAAATGGAAAATTACTGTATAAACTGATTCATTGATGAACTCATTCAGAGTTGTAACTTGATAAGCATGTTCTGCTTTTTGAAGATACAGGCAATGGACGTACCTGGGATATTTTGAATGTAATCTGATTTGCAAAACATGTTTTGGATTTGATAAATTTTCTGTGACTTGATAAGACTTATGCATAACTGGGAATGATATATAGGCCTCTACTCTGTTTTATAAATGTCATTGTAAATATCTGTAGTCAGTAAATGAGTCTTACTCACATAATTGAGTAAGTAAAAGTATGTGTAACAGAACTTGAGTAATTAAATGGTACACATAACTTATGTATTTCAATATAACTTCAAAACTAAATTAATAAAAGTAATTAAATCCGATATAAAGTAAACGAAAGTAAAATAGACCACTGTGAGATAAATGAGATCACCACGAAAAAGGCCTTGATCGTGACAAATAAGAGAGTGGCTGTGGTCTTTTCTGAGATAGATTGCTGATCCGGGTTTAAGACTCGTTGATGTATAGCTTGGTTCAAAATAACAGTGAGTACACTAGATTAGCTTAATAAATACATTTGATACATTCCGAATTGCATAAATAATAAAGGTTTGAGGCCAACAGAGACATATCTTGGTTAAAAATAGCACAAATTGCAATAACTTAGTCTGATGAATATAGTTTTTGAGTCATAACTCTTCCCATTTCTCATATTTCATTCATAAATCCATTATATATAGAATTCCACCCCAAATGAGTCATTGAACTCAATAGAAGCTATTAAGCTCACTAAACTTGGTGTTTTCTTTGTAAAATTCATAATTAATTTAAAGCTTATAAACAACCTCTCAAATTGTATACTTATCTTCTTCTTTCTCATTAATCAAGCTAAAAGCTCCATGAACATTCATTTTCCCCCTTAAATGACCTTACTTGGCCCAAAATATACAAAATGAGTGCATGATCAATCTCACTCAATCTTTATTATTGCTTTTTACACAATTACTTAAAATGCTTCCAAAAATCACCAAATTCAAAATACTCAACCAAAATTCATGAAATCTTATAGGAAATTCGAAAATAATATAGACAATCTACAGAAAAATTTTTAGAATTTTCCTTCAAGTATATGCTACACAGAAATTACAATAACAGCCCCCCAAAAATACTAATGACATGATTTATGGAAAACTTTAGCGGAAGACTAAATGATAGAAGGTACTACTGCCGTCCTGATAAGGACAAGGCTTGCTGAAACCATTTAATCTTGCAACTCATGTTCACAATCACAATATCTCTTAAATTAAAACACTCCAAGACCAAAGTCCAAAATAGTTTAACTTCAATACAATCGAATTAATCATAACATGTGCTAACTCGCACTCCACACTACACAAGTATATTGAATATAGACCCAATCTGGACACTGAGGTCGATCCTAACATTCATACTATGCTGAATCCACTGTGAGCATCTGATGACTCCGAAAAGGGCTTGCTAAATGGAGAAATATGTGATACTTTATCATCCAAAATGGAAAACATGAAAACAATTCGAAAATGTGAGCTAAAACTCAGTATATGCATTCCTGTATTTTAAAATAAGCATAGAAACACTCTTGATGGGTACCCGCCTTTGCAATTCATTTAGTTCGCAATAACACTGAAAATGAAAGTAATATGAAACTGAATTACTCATTATTATCTGGATGTGAACCCCTTGCAATGATATGATCTATACATAGGTGTACACCTGCCAATCCAACCAAGAGTTAGCCTAAAGTCGCGCGGGTGAATGATGTGCTGACGCCCTATAGGTGATAACTGACGGGGTCACAAGTTAAATGATAAATGACTGTATAAACTGATTCATTGATAAACTCATTAAGAGTTGTAACTCGATGAACATGTTCTGCTTTCTGAAAATACAGGCAATGGACATACCTAGGATCTTTTGAATGTAATCTAATTTGCAAAACATGTTTTTGATTTGATAAACATGTTGTGACTTGATAAGACTTATACATAACAGAGAATGATAACTAGCCCTCAACTCTGTTTCATAAATGTCATTGTAAGTTTGTGTAGTCAGTAGATGATCTTTACTCACATGATTGAGTAAGTAAAAGTACGTGTAATAGAAATTGAGTAATCAAATGGTATACATAACTTGGGTATTTCAATATAATTTCAAAACTAAATTAATGAAAGTAATTAAATTCAATATAAAGTAAATGAAAGTGAAATAGACCACAGTGAGATAAATGAGATTACCACAGAAAAGGCCTTGATGGTTACAAATGAGAGAGTGGTTGTGGCCTTTTCTGAGATAGGTTGCTAATACGGGTTTAACACTCGCTGATGTATAGCTTGGTTTAAGATTGCAGCGAGTACACTAGATTGGCTTGATAAATACATTTGATACGTTTCGAATTGAGTAAGTAATAAAAGTTTGAGGTCAAGAGAGATATATCTTGGTTTAAAATAGTATAAACTGCAATAACTTGGTCTGATAAATATGGTTTCTTAGTCACTACTTTCCCCACTTTGCATGTTCCATTCATAAATCCATTATATATAGAATTCCACCTCAAATGAGTCATTGAACTCAATAGAAGCTATTAAGCTCACTAAGCTTAGTATTTTCTTTGTAAAATCCACAATTGATTCAAAGCTCATAAACATGCTCCCAAATTGTATACTTATCATCTTCTTTCTCATTAATCAAGCTAAAAGCTCCGTGAATATTTATTTTCCCCTTAAATGACCTTACTTGGCCCAAAATATACAAAATGAGTGCATGATCAATCTCACTCAATCTTTAGTATTACTCTTTGTACAATTACTCAAAATGCTTTCAAAAATCACCAAACTCAAAATACTCAGCTAATATTCATGAAATCTTATTAGAACTTCAAAAATAATATGAACAATCTATAGTAAAATTTTTAAAATTTTTTTCCAAGTATACGTTGCATAGTAATTATAATAACAGTCCAATTTACACCAAAGTAGGTTAGTTCACTTCAAAAATTCAAAACTTTCACCCTTGACCTCAAATGAAGACCTAAAATCCTAATATGGAAAGAATAGGAAATCCTAAAAAACTTTCATTTCCAACACAAAATATGATTCCCACAATAGGGTTTCCAAAATGGGGTTAGAATACAAGTGTGTCAGTTTTGATTGAACCTACGCAGGTCTAGCAAAACAATCTTAACTTTGTCCATAAAACTCAGATTAAGGTGATTCAAAGGCCATTTGAAAGATAACTTATTGCTCTCCACCAAAATTAATAATTTTTGGTTGGGCCGATTATGATCAGTTTGTTGGCAAATGTTCTCCTATTTTTTGTAATTTCCCAGCCACAGTCATTACTTTCTCCTTTCTTTTGTCTCATAAATTGAGCTGAAAGCCCCAATAAAATCCATGAATATCTATTTCCCCTTAAGTGATCTTATTTTCACCCATAATACATCAAATTGCTCCATGATAAATTTTACTCAATAATCAATATATTTCTTTGCATCAATATCCACAATCTCCCAATGAATTCATTTACTTACATAATTAGTCCAACCAACCTCTCTTGGTCACGAATGGGACTTTTAATGCATCACCAATTTAGTCAGAAATTTTCATAACATCTATTTTTTAAGCCATATCCAAACTCCAAACAACTTCATTAATACATAATTACATAATTCATATACAAAACAGGGCAGTTTTCTTCAAAATTCCATAACTCACTGATTACACCTCCAAAATTCATGAAATGTTGCCAGAAAATCGCAAATAATATAGAGAATCTACAGTAAAACTTTCCAAATTTTTGGACAACCCCATAATTCCCAGAATTTTCGACAGTGGGCAATTCAACAAATGCATGATCATGAAATCCTAGATTATGCCTCATTCCAATCTTCATTCAAACCTCCATAAGTGACTTCAAAATCATCATTCACAACACTAAATCCACTTTTTGTATCAAAGAGCACAACAAGGAAGTAAAACAAGCTCAAACTCATGCTTGCGTAAATTGAAGTCACTTGATCATGCTCTTGATCAAATACCCATAATCCCAAATATCTCGAAACTCAATAAAAATTGTATAATAACACTTATTATGATCATGTAAACACATATTACAATTAAAATAATAACAAAAACTTAAAATCACACAAGATGAAGGTTAGTTAAGCTTAGAAGGGGGGTGTTTGAGTGTTCGAGTGAGTGGGGAAGGTTGCCATGGCTGCTGGGGGACTAGGGGTAGCGCCTGGTGGCATTTGGGGGCCGGATGGTGGTTGTGTGGTGGCCGAAAAGGGGTTGGGGTGGTGCTGCCCTGCTACTTGGCGTGAGGTAAGAGAGAGAGAGAGAAGAGGAATGTGTGTGTGAGTGTGTGTTTACTTGGTTGAGATTGTAGATAAATACTTGGCTGATCTTTAAGCCTTCAAAAATATCCTTTTGCTAATTAAAATTAGGCACAAATGATAACAATTAACTTAATTTAATCGTACCAAAATTTTTGGTCCAAAATTTGAGCCCATTGGAATTGGGCCATAATTTGGGCCCATCGGGCCCCATTTTTTGCGAGCTAAAACTTGAAATTTTGCGACATTATGAAAAATAATTTAACGCTCAATCATAATTATCGAGGCCTACTATCAGTTCACCTGAAATTCAATCAACCAACGAAACTTGAATTGACAATCAATGAAACTTGAACTGCAAAGTGGGATCCAAATGAAATATCTCATAATCGGGATTATTAAATACGATAAATGAAGTTCGAAAATTTAAACAACATAATGGAATTCGATCGATAAATAAATTGGGTGCAATTGAATTAATAAACATGATTTGGTTAAATAAATAACCATGACCAATTAAATAAATAACCATAATTAATTAAAATAAACATGATTCAAATAAATAAAAATGATTTAGGTCGAGCTATTACAAATACACACACACACACAGGCACACACACACATATATTATACATATATATATAACATAATATAGACATACATACATACATACATATATATATATATATATAATATATATAGACATATATATATACACATACATATATATATATAGATTATATAATATATATATATATATATATATATATAATATATATATATATATATATATATCTATATAATAATATATATGTATGTATGTATGTATGTATGCATGTATATAGAGAACGCGCGCGCGCGTGCGCGCAGCGCAACACACACACATATATATATATATGTATGTATGTATGTATGTATGTATGTATATGTATATGTGTGTATACATACACACACACACACACACACACATATATATATATATATGTATATGTATATAGATGTATATGTGTGTGTGTGTGTATACATATGCACACACACACATATATATACATATACATATACATATATATACACACACACACACATACATACATACATATATGTGTGTGTGTGTGTATCACACACGTATACATATATATACATATATATATATATACACACACACACATACGTGTGTATTATATATATATAATATATATATATATAATCTATATATAGATATATCTATATATATATATAATATCTATATATTAATGTATATATATATCTACCGTATATATGATGTGTGTGTGTATCTATATTACCATATATAATATATTGTATGTATATATATATAATATACACACAGCACAAACGCAACACCACATGCACGCACCACGTATATTTGCGTGTGTGTCCTAATATATATATATATATCTATTATATAATATATATTATATATATATATATACAACACACGCCCATATCGTTTATATAATGTATGTATGTATGTATGGTATATTATCTGTGTGATGTATATATATATATATGTATCTATTAATCCATATATATATATATATGTTGTGATTTGTTTGTGTGTGTGTGTGTACCATATACCTACAACACAAACATAATATATGTGTGTGTGGTGTGCGCGCGGCGCGCGCACGCGCGGTGTGTATACGTGTTGTGGTGTGTTCTATATAGAGATTATATAGACATCCCACACTATATATTATTATATAATATATAATATAATATATATATATATAATATATATATATATATTATCACGCACGTATATATGTTATATCTATATACACACAACCACGTATATAATAGTGGTGTGTCTATATATCGCATATATAATATATATATAATATCTACGATATATCTCTATATATATATATATATCATATATATATCACTCACTAGTCATATATATATATGCACATGCATACCATCCTCCTATACATCTATATATATCCATCTAATATATCTATATACTATTATATATATCTATCTATATATGTCTATGTATGTGGATAATGTATGTATATATATATATATATCCATACACATATATACATAATACTACATATAGTTATCATAAATCAGGACCTATTTTGTAGCCAATGGAATATTTCCTGAGAGAATGAGGAACACATCTTCTTCCAATGTGGGTACGCTAAAGAGGTATGGAGTCACATCCATAATTGGTGGCCATGTAATAACTACACAATTGACGCCATTCTTAAGACCAAGGGGCCAATCGCAAAGAAAAAAATTACCTATGCCATCTTCTCGGCCACTATTTATTTGATCTGGCAGGCGCGTAACCAACGCATTTTTCAAGGTCAGTCTTTAGACGCGGCAGAAACAGCGAAACAAGCCAAAGAGCAAATTCGCCACAGAATTTTATTCCTCAACTTGCAAAATGGAAAATTCTCCTTGTATCTGGACAAACTCCTAGCATGATGGGCAAGTAGCCATTGGATAGGCACTTGGCATTGTATGTCTTAGGGTTGTATTACTTATTGTTATCATCAGTATATTCATTCTTTCTACCAATATATATATATATATATATATATATATATATATATATATATATATTACACACACACACACACACATATATATACATACATATACAAGCATATATATATATATATATATATATATATATATATATATATATATATATATATATATATAGTGTAGAACTCTAATACTTCTGTTGTTTGATTTTATCATATGGCAAAACCATTTTTACTTCTCAAACTAGATTTCCTTATAAGTTACACTATGAACATTATAGAATAAAGACGTATTATGTTGAAGATCTTCTATAATTAGATGGTTTAAATTATACTCCAGGAGATGGTCTCCCTGAAAACTCCCTGGATTTGCTTATGGCTTGAGAGCCAACCCATGCAGTTAATGCACGGGACTTGGGCTCTTTTTGCTTTTGTGAAGGTGTTCTTGAAAATGGCCTACAGCTACTACTGGCTTTAGAAGCAGCTATTTCAGTAAAGGAACCTAAACTAGCCTCTTCTTCTCTAGAAGGTGATCTTCTTAAAGATGCTACGCAGTTGCTTCTCACTTCAGAACCAGTTAATGTACCTAAATTTAGCCTTTCGGCTCTTTATCCGTTAGAAGATGGTGTTCCTGAAGGTTGCTTAGATTTGCATCTGGATTCAGAACTACTGAATTTAGAAGGATTCGACACTTCTCTTATAACAATAGAACTAGATGATTGAGCATTTTCCGCCTCTTTTGATGGAGCCTCCTTCTTAAGGGTCCACCATTGTGGCTTTCTCTTTTGCTTTTGAAGAGTTCCTCTTTGGAAGAACAAGAAGTTGTTGAAGGTCTCCCATCTTTCTAAACAACTTTATTTTGCATTCAATTGGCCTTACTTTGAACATTTCTTTGATGTCAGGAGGAGCCTCGGGACATTCCAAGATTTCCTTTCTTACACCTCCTATGTGTTGTTGAAGGTAGTTAAAACCAGTAACAACCTTGCCACATTGAACACATTCAATCCTTTTTTCTTGGAGGTCCAAAGCCCTCCATGGTTAAGTAATACTTCTCTTGAGGTCATCTATGTTGTAACCAAAAACAAAGGAAAACATGTAAGGACAAAGAAATACAAACACAATCTTAATTGGAAAAGGAGGAAAAGATAGGTATCAAAATAGGGCAAAGAATATGAATGAGAAACCATGCCAAGCAACAAATCCACATTAGAGTTAATGTACCTAAGTCTATGGGGTAGAACATTAGAAATTCGAGTATAGGCAAGATTTTACTGCAACAATAGCAACAACCATTATCCCAATGTGACCCCTATCACCCCAATGAAGCGGGGAATAGCTACATACGAAGATTTAAATATAAGCAACATTATCCCTCACAAATAAGCCGGAGAGGGTCAATTTTTGCCACATAAATGCCAAATTTGTAAGGTCGGACACTCATAAGCAAACTATTCCAACAATCACCTATTTGACCCTTCTTTAAGGACTTGTTTCAACTTTTTAAAATCAGCTTTTGAGTTAAACAACTCTTTAAACATTTTGATTTACAAAACACATAAATTAGTTGTATGACAGACGAAACTATATTACCCTAAAAAAATCTTTTCGAACACCTTTTGTAATGGAAAGACCTTATTCCAACTCAATTTAAGCTCATGAAGTGATGGTACTAATATTTGGTGTTCGCATAGTTTGGGATTTCTCCGTGAGTCATTGAATCTTAAAGTTATGATTGTGCTCAAGAGTTGATTGGCTCAAAGGGTAGAACAAACCCTTTTTTTTTTTTTTTTGGTGGTGCAAAGGGCGGCTTAAAAGGTTTATGTAGGTGGGATTCAAACCCATGTTATTGGTAATAACTCTCAGAAATTTTATTAGTTGAGTTAAATGGTACACGCATATATAGTGAATTCATAAATTCGGACATTGAGAGCATGTGGTTATTATTAGTGGATTATAATTGTTGTTGTCAACAAATATTATGTTTTCTTTTACTACAGTAAATAATGCTCTGTTAATAAATTATAATTAAGATCTTAATACATTGAGCATCAAAACAGAATGTAGCCATCAAGATATACTTACAAATAAACAACACGTATTAACAACTTTTATATTAAGAAAATTAACTAATTAAAGTACTCATCTAATCATATCATATATCATCATATATATATATATATATATATATATATATATATATATATATATTAAAAGTTGGATTGAGTCAAATGTATATGCGACATGTAGGATGCTTATGTGGCTTTGCTTTAATGTAGGATGATTATGTAGGATGCTTAGGCGGCTCATTCATTTAGGTTCATTTGTTTTTTTTTTTTTTGGGGTGAAATTGTATAGCATTTTTTTAATAGTTTGGATGTGTATTCCTAAAATTGATTTGTTTTAATTTTGTGAAGAATATCGAAAGATATTGTCAATTTGTGTGTGAAAAAATATATTGTCAATTTCGATTAAATGTTTTCTTCACTTTTTGTCCAATTTTCTTTTAAAATATGGGATCTTAAAGTTTTGGGGGGGAAAAACCTAAGCTAAGAAAGATGAAGTGAATGTCATAAAAAGAAACAAGCACCAAAAATAAAATTCATCATATTCAGGTTTTACAAACATAAACAAAAAAATATCAACATAATTAAGACAAATATTTTGTGAATGGTAAAATGGCGCACAAATATCCATCTAGATTTAAAATAGTGTTTCAGCTATGAACAAGTGTTACATTTTTTTCATAATGTGATATACTACTGTACTAATACAATGATAATTATGAATGTCATATTTAGAAATTACAAAGCAGATGAAAACATTAAGATAATTATCTGTGGGGACGATGTTTTATATATGGATGACAAATTGAAGTAAAAATATCCATTTTTATTTATGTTTTGATTATGTAAAAAGATATAATGCTTTCTTCAATGTTACATAGCAACTTAAAACTATTACTAAAATGTAACTAAATATTTGTTTTGATGGGAAGCATTGTTTTGAAATTTGAATGTATGACAAAAATATTATATTTTCCTTTTTCTCCCTAATATCATACACTCCATGTATACTAATACCCTAATCTAATGATATGTCTCCTTAAAGTATTTGTTGAATATAGTTGATTAGTTTGTGAGAATCTATATCAAGAACTTAAATTTATGAACTAAATTTATTGGGCCTAGCAAACCCCAAAAAAATGTGCTATGCCTGTTAGATACCGTAAATAAACATAAGCAACATTTGCATTTTGATGCAAAGAAATAGTAACTAATAAGTTTGTTTGTTTTTTAGCAAAGTAACTGATAACCTATTGGGATCACAAGAGTCAAACTTGGAAAACTTAATTATTTGTCAATTGAAATAAACTTTTATTTTTTTATCACAATTGATTTAATCTTGATAAATAAGTTAATTGTTAACCGTCTTTTGTTTTGCTATGAAATTTATTTATTTCTTCAACATTTGTTTAACCTTTTGTCAACATTAATTTCTTCGTATGAATTATTTTTTTTACCTTCAAACTTGCCTTTCTTGAAACGTTTTATGATGATTAATTGGTGGCATTTAAATATCAGTATTTACTAAATTGGTAATTAGTGTTTGTAATCAATTCCTTGAACTTCATCATATTTTATAAAACCTTATTAAAATGCACACTACTGTGGAGTAGCTTTCAGTTTTTTTGGGGACAATGATGACACTAAATTTTTTTTTTATTTTTTTAATAAATTATGGGGGTGGAGAGGGTGAGTAGTAATTCCTTGAACTTCATCCTATTTTATTTTACATTTCTTCACAA
>JAKOGI010000657.1:407500-416620 GCA_029747015.1 Carnegiea gigantea | reverse complement strand
GTGTATATGTATATCTATATATATGTATATATATGTATATGTATATGTATATGTATATGTATATGTCTATATATATATATATATATATATATATATATATATATATATATATATATATATATATATATATATATATATATATATATATATATATATATATCTATGTGTATATATATATATATATATATATATATATATATATATATATATATATATATATATATATATATATATATATATATATATATATATATATCTGTGTGTGTGCATCCACGCGAGTAAACGCGAGTATATTTTCCCATTTAGTGTTTTTATAAAATCTTTGTCCTATATAGTATTTGAACAAAATTTTTTTGTGGGTCTCTTGGAATCAGGCTCTCTAAGGGTAGAAATGCCGGTGGAGGTAAGGTTGCTTACAGTTGGATCTCCCCAGACCCCGCGAAAGCGGGACCCACATTGGAAGTAGTTGTTGTTGTTGTATATATGTATGTATATATATACACACACATATATGTGTGTGTGGGGGGGGTGTGGGTGTGGGTGTGGGTGTAGGTGTGTATATATAACTCTATATATGTATATGTGTGTATATATATATATATATATATATATATATATTTATATATATATATGTGTGTATACATATATATATGTACACACACATAGATATATATGTGTATGTGTGTGTGTGTGTGTGTGTGCACACGCACTGAAACAGACAGAATGCACACTCTTAGACAAAGCAGCTACGATGCGACTTTTGCCTATTCAGCCTCCGCACCAGCGAAGTTGGGTAACACAGCTTGTCGTAGAGAATATCATGCTCTCACCTACAATTTTCATTCTCTTTACTGAGACGCTCCAGTCCGTTCGTAACCTTTTACCAGAGTGCAGGCTTGGTCAGTTGGCATTCATCTTCTTACTCAGGTTGGACCTCTCGCTATTGCTATTGTTGTTCCTTTTAAACCTTTTTTTTTTGGCACAAAGAAAGAGTTGTTGAGGGAAGAGCTTGAACAACTCTTGTTGCTGCTTCTTCTCTCTTTAAATCTTTTGGGGTGCATACATGAAGAGCTTTTCAGGGGGAAGGTTTTGGGGGATCAACTTGGAGAGCTTTTGCAGGAGGAACTTTCAGTGGAATAACTTTTGGAGGTGCAATGTGCTAAGTACATTAGAGGGTACTTCTTTGGCCCTGGAATTTGCATACTCCCCTAAGGAAGAGAGGAGAAGCAGTCATATGAACATGGAGATATGGGAGAAACAGAAGACCTCATGATTAGAGGGAGAGAAAGAAGTTTTTGGTGTTGGTGGTGTGAATTGAAGGATGGATAAATAGTGAGGCAAGCGATTGAGAAATTGTAATATTGGTAGAATATAAAGTTTCATCTAAAAGAAGCAATCTTGGAAACTGTACCTATTGAGACGCGATTCTCCACAAGAACCAATTCTGTGAAATACAAGAAGGAGATCAGGAAGAGAATTCAAATGGGTAGGGTTAATTGCAGGAAATCCAGAGCATCTGTCTCTTGTACCTGTAAAAGTAACTTGGCAAGCTTCCAATTACACTTGGGCACGACGATGGCATAAGATTCATAAAGCTTTTTACAATAGCATCCCAGCGCAACACTTTCCAAATCTGCGCCCCACCTTGCACTGGTTTGTCCATAGCATGCGTTCCCGGTGCCCGTAAATGCTGGTTGGATCCCAAAACGCGTCGTATTCATTTCTTCTCCTTTAAACTACTTTCTCTCTCCTCGTTATTGTCATCCTCATCTTTTTCAGCTCATCCACCATAATAAGATCCATTACTTTTCAATTTCTCTCTTGTCCATTGAATTTGAGCTTTAAATGGCAAGAGGTCACAAGCTTGAATTCAATTCAAATGGTTACACGTTTCAATTCCAAGATTGATTGATCATAACAAAATTCGACTTGGGCTGTAAATAGTGACAAGCATGTTGGAATGGGACACATCGGAAGTAGGAATTATGTAATTTTTACAATATAATATTTACATACTAATAGTTTAAGTTTGATTTTTATTTTTTGCTCTTCATTTCGTTTTACTTTGTATTTGTTTTTAGATACTCACAAAATTAGTGTAATTGATGGATGATTGAGCTGAGTTGTTGAATTCGAGTGAAATTTTTGTTAGTTTTGAAATTGAGCAATTCTTGACTGAATTCGCGTTTAAAATTTTGGGTAGCACTGTTACTGTCAAATTTGTTGTCTTTGGTTCCATTCTTCTCCTATTCCCATGTCTAAGTTCTCTTATTAAGTTATGATTTAATCTCTTGGCTCTGGCAATCCATATCCTCCTTTGATTCGTTATTGTTCTGATAGTTTACAGATTATAGGCTAATCTAGATTTCAATTAGTCTCTATCGAATCCTAATGTTCCCCATATAAAATTTTTGAACTTCTGCAATTTTATGCTGATAACACGTTTATCAATTAAGAAAGTTGCTGAATTTTCGCTTTCATTTTAATTGTTGCTTTGTCCAAGAACTTGAGACCGAAATTGTTGACTTCGATTTCTTTTTTTATTCTAGTTTTGATGCAAATTTATCTCCCGGTTTTAATAGAATGTTGAATTTACTGACTAAATCCATGTTCATAATATAGTTGTTTAAATTAGCTATAACATTAAATGATAATAGTAGCTGCTTCTAACTTTGCCTTAGTTTTTAGACATTTGACCCAATGAATTCAAGGTTGTAGAACCATGGAAACCATAGAAGGAAATCTAGATTTCATGTTGTTTGTGTGATATAGTTGCAAGTGTCTCTTAATGATCCATGTTGGGCTTAGGAACAACATATTATTAGTCCACTTTGCCAGGACTTGTGCCGTGAACACCGGGGGCAGTTTCATATAAACTTCCTCTGGTAAATCACCATGCAGAAACGCATTGTGGACATCCATCTGATGAAGCTCCCAATTTTGAGTAGCAGCCACAGCCAAAAATATTCGCACTGTGACCGTCTTAGCCACTGGTGCAAACGTTTCTGTAAAATCAATGCCTTCAGTTTAATGATTCTCAAGTATCACTAATCTCGCCTTGTGACACTCAAGAGTGCCATCAGAATTATATTTGGTCTTGTAAACCCATTTACATCCGAGAACCCTTTTCCCTGGAGGTAAATCAGTAATCGTCCAAGTTCCACTCTTTTCCAAGGCATGTATTTCTACCTGCATTGCCTTGCGCCAATTTTCATCTTTAATGGCTACAAAAAAAGTGCTCGGATCATGTCCGGCAGTAATAGCTACAAGAAAATTTCTATGTCGCATAGAAAACCGATCACAATTCACAAAATGTGCTAAAGGATTGGCCATACCTGAAGGATGTCGTGGTGTGGGAGTAGGGATGGATGGACTCAATGCCTGCACTGTATGAATAATGTAGTCACACAGTGAAACAGAAGGTTGCTTGGTTCATTGTCCTCTTCCCAGAGACTCTTCAACATATGTCTGAATTTGCTCGGCTTCGCTTGGTACTTCGTCTTGCTCACCCCCTGGCTTCATTATTATCATCTGTGGCAAAATCATGGACCATAGTGTCCACAAGAGGTATGGAAGCAAGGGTGTTGTCTTGTGTTTGTTCAGCAAAGGGAAACACACCCTCATGAAATACAACGTCCTGAGACACAAAGTAGTCTTTGGTATCTAAATCATATAGTTTCCACCCCTTCTTACCATGCGGATAACCAACAAAAACACACCTTCGACTTCTACTCGCAAACTTATCTTCCCTTTTCCCGAAGTGTGTGCATAGCAAAGAGATCCAATAACTCTAATATGATTATATGTAGGCACAGTCCCATACAATACTTCATAAGGACTCTCCCCATTGAGGAGGGTAGAAGGTGTACGATTAATTAAATATCCAGCAGTTAACACACATTCACCCTAGAAAGAAATAGGCAAATATCCTTGAAATCTCAAAGCTCTAGCTACATTTAAAATATGCTGATGTTTTCTCTCCATTCGTCCATTCTGTTGAGGTGTGCCAACAGAGGAGGTTTGAAATATGACCCCATGTTCATGAAAAAATGACGTCAAACAAACACACTCAGTACCATTATCACTCCTGACAATTTTTATTTTCTTTTAAAATTGTCGTTCCACCATGGCCAAAAAATCTTTCACAAAACCATCAACCTCTTTCTTATCAATTAGTAGAAACACCCACACAACATGAGAAAAATCATCAACCACAGTCAAAAAATATAATGCACCACACGATGAAAGAGTCCTATAAGGCCCCCATAGATCACAACAAATTAGTTCAAATACACCAGATGCTTTATTAGAACTCAACACAAATTTATCTCGAGTTTGTTTTGCTTTGAAACACACTTCACAATTTTTGTCTAAAACACAATTCCTAAAATCAATATTTGGAAGCAACTTGGTAACCTTCTCAGACGGATGTCCCAATTTCTTATGCCAGAGATCCAATGCAGTCATTCTTTCTATTTTCATTGCCTTTATCTTCGGTGGACTGTGGTAGTAATAGAGTCCATCCTGTCTCTCACCCACACCAATCAGCATCCTCGTAATACGCTCCTACACAATCCATACATCATTAGCAAATTGCACGTTATATTGGAAGTATCATATAATTGCGACACATAAATTAAATGACAAGTTAATCTAGGAACATAAAGGACGTTGTCAAGTGTAAGATGCTCATCACTTCTGATCGTTCCTTCTTTAGTGGCAAACGCTTGGCTTCCATTAGGCAGACCAACAGGACAACTCGGAATGTTCCTTAAATCCTGTAATTTCTTCAAATCTCGAACCATGTGATTTGTAAGCCCGAATCAATTATCCAGTGCAAAGTTGTATCGCGCTTACCCACTAATGTTTCATTGGTGTCTGATTTTTGGTTGCTCAACATTGTCATGAGAGTTTGCCACTGCCCTGGAAGTCTAGGATTTTCTCGGTCAAGGTTAATACTCTGCCCTGTGCTTAGGCTGCCTTCTCCTTGTGTTTGGACAGCGTTTGCTCTCACAAGTGTTCCTCGTCCACGTCCTCGACCTCTTCCTATCACAGCTGCTTGTTGTTGTCCTCGACTTGGCCAGCTTTGCCTCCTCGCGGTCTGTCACCCCACCATTCTGGATACCCAATAACTTGGAAGCAGTCATTTGATTCATGTTCACTCTGATTACAGTGGGAACAAACCTGATTTGTTTCACGTCTCTCGCCACGACCCTTTCCTCTATATGGTGTGTGTGCAAGTAAGGCTATCCCATCCCGTCTTTCATCGACAACCTTGGCCATGGTCCACACATATTCTTCCTGTATCATAATCGAGTAAGCTCTGTTTAAGGATGGCAATGGATCACAGGCAAGTATGTTTGATCTTGCAATTCCATAGATGGTGTCATCGAGTCCCATGAGAAATCGATGAACCCGATCCTCTTCGTGTCATTTCTGAAGCTTCTTGCTGATTTCACATTTGCACTCAGTACAAGTGCACGATAGCAATGGCTCATACATTGCTAGTTCTTCCCAGAGAGCTTTCAACTTCCCATGATAGGCCACGATCGTCATGCCTCGCGGCTTGCAATCGGCAAGATCTGCCTTCAATTGTTGAATCCTGGGTCCATTAATAACTGAAAATCGTTCTTTCAAATCTTCCCATAATTCTTGTGCGGTATCGGTGTATGTCACAGTAGTTCGCAAACTTGGTTCAATCGTGTTCATAATCCAAGAAATCAGCATGGACTGCACCGTCCACCAATCTTCAATTTCTGGACTAGCATCGTCTGGCTTGGTAACCTTTCCCTTTATAAAACCCCATTTGCGTCGCGCTCTCAGAGACGTTCGCACGGCTCGTGCCCATTCTTCGTAGTTCTCTCCTCTCAATTGAATTTGAGTAATTATGTTTCCTAGATTGTCATTTGTGTTGAGATCAAATGGTGATGGTCCCTTTTTCGCCATGGCTCTGATACCATGCTAAGTTTCAAGAGTGAGGCAAGGAAAAACTTGTTTGCCTTTCATTCATCCTCAGGCCAAACATATATACAAGACTGAGTTCCTAAAACAATGACCTAAACTTCCTAAAAACGAAGCGACAGAATATGGAAACAATATTAACAATATTACATAGAATCGGCACATATATCGCATATCTCGCCGCTTAACAAGTTTTGATGCTAATTTATCTCCAAGTTTAAATAGAATGTTGAATTTACTGACTAAATTCATGTTCATAATTTAGTTGCTTAAATTAGCTATAACATTAAATGATAATAGTAGCTGCTTCTAACTTTTCCTTAGTTTTTAGACATTTGACCCAATGAATTCAAGGTCGTAGAACAATGAAAACCATAAAAAGAAATCTAGATTTCATGTTGTTTGTGTGATATAGTCGCAAGTGTCTCTTAATGATCCATGTTGGGCTCAGGAACAACATATTATTAGTCTACTTTTATAGGTAACATATTTCAATTATATTCAAAATTTGACATACACCCGTGTGAAGTACGGGATACACACTAGTATAATGAAAAGAGAAATCAAACTCTAAGTATACTTAATTAAATTCCACTTTAATTTGAATGGGAAAGAAGCATACTGCTAATAACCATCTCTTAAAGCACCTTCAAAACCCAAAAATAAGTTTACACTAGAGTTAAGCCCCTTGCAGTGTAAGGTTTGAGTTAAACTCATTTTCTCTAATTCACTATTAGAGTTATTGCTATAAAAATGCAAATTCTAAAATGAATTGACATATTCTTATCTGCATTAAGAATGAGTGATTTCGCTGTAAATACTAACTACAATAATGCAACAATCAGTATAGTATTAGGTACTTATATTGAAAATTAACCGTATATATATCTTTACTATTTAAAGTCATTTTTTAAAGAAAAACTACTATTTGAATTCATTTTATTAATAAATTTCAAAATTTATGGAATGTTTAAGTTACATGCATGTCTTGTTTTTACATTTGTAAAAATATATGTTTACATACACTTTGTCTTCTAAACTTTCTAAATTCGATGATGATGTATATATATTAACAATCCTATTAATGTATTAATTAGTATAGTAATTAATAACATTACTTTATTCGGGAGAATATGAAAAGTCTAGTAGATAGTTTTAAATATTAAATTGTGAGTGTGAAAAAAATTAAAAGGACATAAATATAATAAATTCTAGCCATTAATAATATGACACTTGGTACAAACATATAAGATCACTCAATTTTATATATAAATATATAGATTTATCATATATGATATGATGCTAATGTTGCCGCTTCTTCTTGTCTAATTACTAAGCGTTGGGGATTGGTGGGGTGAGTTGAAAGATGAATAAATAGTCAGGCAAGCGACTGGGAAGTTGTAATGTTGGTAGAAGATAAAGTTTCACTAACACCACCACCACCACCTCTCAGTGTGGGTTTCACTTTCGCGGAGTCTGAGGAGATCCAGCTGTAGGCAACCTTACCCTATCAGTATTTCTATACGTAGAGAGGCTGTTTCCAACATAAAGTTTCACTAAAAAGGAAATAATATTGGAAATTGTACCTATTGGATGTGATTCTCCGCGAGAACCAATTATGTGAAATACAAAAAGGATATCAGAAAGAGAATTCAAATGGGCAGGGTTAATTGAAAGAAAACCAGAGCATTTAATCTCTTGTACCTGTAAAAGTAATTTGACAAGCTTCCAATTATACTTGGGCACGGCAATGGCGTAAGATTCATGAAGCTTTTTACAACAGCATCCCAGCGCAAGACTTTCCAGATTTGCACCCTGCATTCCACTAGTGCGCCCACAATGTGCGTGCTCGGTGACAAGAAACGCAGGATGGATCCCAAATTAAGTCGCGCCATTTCGATCCCATATTTAAAAAAAAAAAAAAATAAAAATCGATGAAAGGGCCTTGACTGCTTATGGCAGTGGGGACCTAGGGGTTTGATCTGCCATTGAGAGGGAGAAGAGATAGTTTGAAGCGGGGTGGGGGAGGTAGACGTTTAGCGAGAGAGTTTGACAAGGATGAGAAAGTAAGAGGCTTAAGGGAATGAATGGGGAGGACAGTGAGGCTTGAGGGGAGAGAGAGTAAATATGAATGGGCATAGGCGCATGGAGAAATGATTCTGGACACCTTTTTATTAACGCAATTGTTATCCACGTTGGAAACAATCAATGCAGTAATAAGACATTTTCCAAGGTCAATAATTAATGTGTTTAGAAATAATTTTTGCAGCTTTCGCAAACCACCCCTCTTTTATCCTTATGCCTAATCGTTCTTCCTTCAAAAACTTTATGGTACATACTTATATACCTAGTTATGTACACACTTATATAAAAAGATGTGTATCATGCTAGAATACATACATCTATATATAAGAATTTTTAAAACACAGTACACACTCTCTTAAATAGGTGTGTACATAACTAGATATATGAGTGTGTATCATAAAATTACTGCCCTCCCTACTCTCTCTCTGTTTTTTTTTTTTTTTTTGGGGTTAGGGCAAAACTATGCACATTCTCTACAAATACCTCCTTTATTTCTCGTTCACCCAGGTCCACCTGCATTTCCATTTTTGTTTTTTTGATAAAATCCTTGTATCTTGTCTCTTGTGTTACTGGTGCTTGCTCTCTCTAATCTCAACCATGAGGTGCTTGAACCATGCCGTTACTCACATCCCCTTAAGCTACACCCTTCGTCTTCATATGTCAGTAGATTTTAAGTCTAGTTCAATTACGACCTAGAAATTTAGATCTAGGGTTTTGAATTTTAAAATTGCAAATTAAAATGTTTTTATTTGGGTTAAAGGTTAACCATTTCAATCCATTGTTATGCCCATGAATGGCTTATTCGTTTGGTTGATAAATAAATATTTATTACTTTTTCAAATTTGTTTCTAATTTTTTTAATCCTTACCAATTTATATAAGTTGAGTTATTTAAATTAATACCAACACATTGCAATTATTTGCAAAATCATTATTTTCAACACAATAATAAATAATTATATAGCATTAGACACAAAGGCGAAACAAATCTAAAACTTGATATACCTATTACTTCATTTTAAACTATTAGAACTAATTTAATATAACATTTGAGTTGGATCAGATATGAGAGTTT
>JAKOGI010000657.1:240000-402500 GCA_029747015.1 Carnegiea gigantea | reverse complement strand
TAAGTATACTTTCGTATGAATTTTCAAGGTAAAAATATAAGCCGCAAGCGTGTAGCTTTCGCTATAGTACTTGACGGACGTCTCCTCAGGGATAAGGACAAGATCAGATCACTAAAATTAAACTAATCTAAACAATAAATTAGGAAAACTAAGTATATTAGACAAAAGTCTCATGATATTAGTATGAAATTAAATTATTCATGACTAGATTTCCTAAAGAATTCAACCAAACGATATAATCAATAAGGAAACGAGTAAAGTCGAAACCAAAAAAGTGGGTAATGAGAATATACCTTCATGTCCATTTCATATGATCCACCAATTTAAGCCTAGTAAGTCCAACCTATTTCTAACTATTGTTAACAAAATAGCAATTAGTAAAATCAATTAATCAACTAAAATGACAACCAAAAGTAATTAAATCCGAACTAAAACAAGACCGAAAACAGGAGAGGGGAAAATTTGGAATTACTAAGTATCAGAGTCAAGATAAAAAGAATGGAGGGACCATGGATGTTCTTACACCCAGCTCCACCCAGATTAGTGTTGTCCAAATAGAGAAGACAAAACAAGCAGAACAGAGGAGAAGGGAAAACAGAATAGCCATGGATGATTCCCATCTTTGACTCCATCAATGGAGGTTCACCCACATCCAAATCATGAAATCAACAACCCCATTCGCATTCTCCTCTAAAACAAAACTCTCGTCCACAATCTTCCCAAAAACTCGCTACCATTTTCACACAAACCCAAAATAGACAAGAGTAACATGAAGAAGTAGAACACACGAAGAAGAATTAAATTTGACCCAATAAATTTGCGCAATTCGAACCCATAATCACAAATTTCAACTCAGAAATATTAAATTCCAACACCGAGTTTGAAGGATTTGAAGCCAAGTTACATGAAATTTCAGGCTCACATTCAGATCTTGAAATTCGAAATCAAAAGGAAATGAAAATCAAAAAAACTCAACTCTAAATTAAAGCCCTAATACTCTAGCTAGAGACTTAGATTAAATATGAACAATAAAACCTAAAACCCCACAAATTCGAACCCTGAAACTGATTTGAAACTCTAAAACTGAAACAGGAAAACGAAAACAAAAACAATGGAATTCAAGATCTAGATTACTAAAACTCAAATTAACTACCTAACCCCTAAAATTAAACCTAGATACCTCCCATTCGCCGCTACTCTTCGAATTATGCTCACCCCTCTTCATGTTGACTGTTGATCTCGCAAATGGCATGGGCGGTGGATGTTGATGATGGCGGTGGTGAGCCGATGTTTGATGGAGTGGATTTGGTAGTGGTCGTGATGGGGCTAATGGAGATGAAGGATGGTGGAGACGGATGGGGGTACTGGTTCGAGAGGGAGAGAGAGATGAGAAGGGGCTTTCGTGGTCTGATGGAGGGAGCCGAGGAGGAGAAAGAGAAGGATTAGGCGGAGGAAAGGCTGGTAGCATAGGTCACGTGTAGGGCATGCGTGGGGAGGGGGGCTGGTGGTTTTGTATATTTTTGTTTCCTTTTCATTTGGGCGCAAGGTTGTCTTTGGGTCTTTGACCCAATTTCTTCATTTTCATCATATTCTCCACCTTTTTACCATTTTTTGATTCTGTCCATCACCTAAAAAAAAAAAATAAATTTAAATAAAAATTATAATTTTATATTTATTTCGAGCATAAATTAAGTATAAGAGTATCGTAAAAAGATCATAATTTTGGTGCGAACAATTTTCATGCTTAATAACAACTAACCCCTATTTATGTAAACTCATTCAAAACTGTTCAACATGTTCTAGCATGAATTTAGTATATCTCTGTTAGCAGTATTAATTACCGCAAGTGCACGGCATAGCTGTAGCTAGCAACCGGCAAGTACGGGTCGAATCCACAAGGAACTTGGCTTCAACTACCAGAACTAATTAGACCACTCAAGTTAGGCAGTCACAGTTGGAGTTTTGGAATTAAACTAAGGGAAACAATAATGACTTAAAGATGAAATAAACAACAGAATAGAAAATACTCAGGTTGGAATTAACAGCACAAATATGCTAGCGAATCAATTACTAGCCCTACCAAACATCTCCCAGGCATGCATCATGAATGGATAAATTGTCAAATAAGCACATCTCTTCCCTCTCTCAAGGGCCGAAGACTAATTCTAAAACTATAGTCGCTTATTTTCATGGGACTAAGAGTCGAAGGATTACAAGATCTACAATTTCAAATCCCGATTAGAATCCTAACTATTTTCATGTTAAAATCCCAATCGTCTGCTAAGACGCACTAGGTAAAGGTTTCGTCTCTCGACGCTCCCCTAAACCTCAATAAAAAGGATGAATGTTCTTTCGAGCATTTCATCGAGCATCTGGCGTGCATAGCAGAATTCATAGTTGCATAACGAAGGGGAAGCAGGGATTGGGCCAGTACAAGATTCAGCTACACATATTCGGCGTCAATCCCAACCTAAGTTGAGGGATTTAGCCTACAATCATGTTTAATGCAACAATCGCAACAATCAATCCAACAATCATGATAACCAAACTCTAAAACAGTCAAAAACAAGCGAGAGAAGAAAAGAGGGCAAGAACCTGGAATTAATTGTATAAACTGAAGGCAAAATCGAACTCCAATCCAAAATTACAATCCAAGAGCGTCAAGATTAAACTCTAAAACTAAACCTAAAATCGCCTAAAGAGAGTTCTGAGAGAAAACTGAACGTGAAATTAAGCGTGAAAACTGAATGTCCTTCAAAACAGCCCCGAAGGAAAATTTAAGTCGCGTCGCGGAACGGGGGTGGCACGGTCGTGCCCA
The DNA here is from genome assembly GCA_029747015.1 of Carnegiea gigantea. NCBI lineage: Eukaryota > Viridiplantae > Streptophyta > Magnoliopsida > Caryophyllales > Cactaceae > Carnegiea > Carnegiea gigantea. The sequence continues at coordinate 399,682 of JAKOGI010000657.1, read as the reverse complement.
GAGGCACGGCACCACCGTGCCACATTTCTGGAGAATCGCCAAAGCCGATTTGGGGAACCGGCCACGTGGCACGGTCGTGCCATGTGGCGGCCGGTTCGGGTTGTCGGGTCTTCGTGGTTTGCCCTGTCGCGTGTGTTCGATTCTCTGGGACTTCCGTGCGACGCTTTTTCGTAGCTTTTCTCACCTTCTTGGCACTCCTTTCTGCTAAATATTGTTCATCTTTCCATTTCTTCAATAAAGTTCCTAAAAATATCGAAAGATGTTATATGAGTTAAAAGTAAGTAAAAGGAGGCCGATTTGACCCTTCCTTAACGCAATTAAACGTGAAAACGGGGAAGGAAATGGGTCAAATAGGGGCTAAAAATAGTACGAAATAGAGGTTCATCACGCCTCCATACTTATCTCTTACTTGTCCCCAAGCAAGACTATGCTATGAAAAATCCGGGAGGATGGTGGACCTCTAAACACACCCTCTTCAAGGAAAAGGATGGAGGATCAACGAATCACGCTAATCATGCAGTGAAGGTGGTCAAGTCAAGGTGTGCAAGAAAATTTCAATAAAAATGTATGCAATGTCATCCATGAATCACCTTGCCTAAATGAAACACACCACACACCCCAATATTGAAAAACATAGTAGGACATAACCTTCCTCAACAAATGGTGAGTAAGCAAGACTGGTAGGACCTCACTTTAAGGCAAAGTGGAACACTCCTCTCAATGTGTTTGAAATATGTAACAAGGGCACGCTCAATACTTCAACCAATTAGGCAAACTACCATATGCTTGGTAACATTCTCTACTCTCCACCGCAAAAAAATGCAATATGCAATGTGTCAATCATGAGGGCTTGCGATAAGGATGTAATGGGGCTGAGGGAAAGGGTGAGAAGTGGAAAAATTTGGGGAAAGTGGAGCTATTAGTCAAAGACTAGGGAGCAAGAACACTTTCACAATCAACACTAAGATTACAACCTCACACACGCTTACGAATCGAGCAACAAATCTCGCAAAAACCGCTAAAGAGGAACCAAATAAGCTTATTGCAAAAGCTTCCACGCTACCCATTTTATTTGCAACTTCTCTTTTTTTCTCTTCTTCTTTTTCCTTCTTGTTTTTTTTTTTTTTGAGAAGCAAAAAGGATGCACATTGGATAACGTTGGAAATACAAAAAAAATCAATTCGCAATTTTCCCGAAAACGAGCCACTAGTAATATACCCGCAGTGAATCAAATGCCCCCAATAGCCAACTACATTGTGGAAGTGTCGCCCCACTAGACCTTGACAAGGGTGAAGGAAATATGTACAGGTCAAGTGTGTAATTGATATGGTGCAACAACAACAACGGGGGGGAAGGCACAAAGGGCTACCAAAGGGGTAACATGCAACAACGGGTGGCTTTCTGGCTAATGTGGCTACGTGAACAAAAATTGCCTCAATTATGTCAACACATGCAATTGCTAAATGCAGTTTCAAGGAGAACAAGACCAAGTTTTAGAGATGCATTATGGAGGAGTCACACATGAAAGGAAGCAGAGACTATATGTAATGAATAGTCATTAGGCTCAAAAATCTCACAAGTAAACCTACCACAGTCAAGTGACTTACTCCAAGATATGTCCCATTCATCAAGGTCAATCAAGTCAAACCACATGAATCTCAGGGGTAGTTAGCATGCAACACAGGGCAAAAAAACTGCGGATGACAAAGACAAGCACAATTTGCACAAAATCTCACACCATGACAAGTCATGCCTCAACACACAACCCAACATGATCAATCAATCATCAACCTTTTCAATCTCATCACAAGAGGGGTTTTCACATATTTTTTTTTCTTTTTTTTTCAAAGCAATAAAGCTAACTAAGAAAGCAATAAAGATATAAAGGATAACGAAGAGAAGGGTGAGAGGTAGTACCTGGGAAGCTTACGAACGCCTGACTCGATCATTTCTCCTTTTGTGATGCAAAAATCTAGCCCTATATGTGCTAAACTACATGCTTTAATGATCAAAAAGGTAAGAACATCCTAGTGCAACTATATGTGGTCTTATCTATATGATGTGAATGCAAGTGATGTCAATCGCCCTAACCCCGCAAGTTTACCCAAAGAGCGACAAGCTCACCCCCCATGCTTGAGATGTTCATTGTCCACAATGAAAGGGACGCAGAAAAAGGACAAGGGAGGGGGCGTTGGGAAGAGGGGGGAGTGACACTTTTTTTTTTTTTTTTGGTTTTTGGGCAAGGAAAGAAAGAATTACCTTGGGTTGCCTCCCAAGAAGTGCTTATTTTAGGTCATAAGCTTGACCCTTACCTCAGGAGAACGACGTGGGCGAGATGGAGGGAGGTGGGGCAGATGAAGTGGCGAATGGCGGTGCAGCCAATACCTCCCCATGGCATAAGTCGGGCATCAGCGTCGCCCAAGGAGGCCTGCCAATAGCAGCAGGAGGCGGTGGATGTGGAGGAGGTAGAACAGGCGGCCGCATATGGGATCCGCCACCCCAATCAGTGATCGCCACTCCCGGGACAGGTGGGAGAGGAGAGGGAGTGGAGGCGGAAGGTGTGGGGTGGGCACCAGGTGTGGGAGGTGGTGTGGGTGGAGGAAAGTGGAAATCCACGCGCTCATCACAAACGATGAAGGATATGGTGCCCGTCTGCACGTCAATCACCGCTCCTGCAGTCGCAAGGAATGGGCGACCTAAGATGAGTGGAGCAGGGAAGTCCTCATCCATGTCGAGGATAATAAAGTCACAGGGGATCAGGAATTTGCCCACTTGAACTGGGACATCCTCCAGGATGCCTACGGGCTGCCTAGTGGAGCAGTCTGCAAGCTGACTAGTCAGGCTGGTGGGCGTGAGGCCTCGCAGTTGCAGCTTCTTGCAGAGAGAGAGCGGCATGAGACTTACGCTGGCCCCCAGATCACAAAGGGCTCTCTTAATCTGCGTATCCCCTATGCAGCATGGGATATAGAAACTGCCAGGATCCTACAGTTTTGATGGCGGCCGCCTCGATAGAAGTGCGCTGCAGAATTCGATGACGGGGGCGACTGGGACGTCCCCTGGATCTCCCCTTTTGGATAGGAGCTCTCGTAGAAATTGAAATTGTGCAGGGGCATTCTTGAGAGCCTCCAGGAAGGGGCTACTGGCATAGATTCGGCGCAAGATTTCCAAGAATCGCGCGAATCTAGGTTCAAGCTGACGTAGCTTGGACCATGCCAGACGCTGAGGGTAAGGCACTGGCGGCTGATAGGGACGAGTGGGAGGTATAGGGGTGGCCTCTTCAGAAGAGCTCCGAGTCTCCTTTCGTGCTTGCCCCTCCGTTCCTACAAAATCAGGAACGGGAACTACCTCCTGAAGAACCATCACTGGGCTCTCCTCTAACCCCTCTTCCATCGTGGAGATGGCATTGACATGGCGGCGGGGGTTAACCTCTGGCTGGCCTGGAAGTTGCCCTTGAGGTCGGGACAGGAGGCTCACCTGTTGGGCAATCTGAGCAATCTGCGTATCCATCGTTTTCTGATGGGCGGCCATGGCATCTACTCTGGAGGTCAGTAGATTGATTGACTCCTTAAGAGTCTCAATGGTCGTGGTTTGGTTCGCTACGAAGCGCTCCATAAGACTCTCCATGTGAGATGTAGGTTCGGGAGGTGGAGGTTGTGGAGTGTAGGGAGGTCGGTTGTGGAAACCGGGTGGCTGGATGGAATACTGGGGATGGGGGTTGGGATTTTGGTAGAGGGAGTTCAGGTGACTCTTCCAACCCTGACTGTAGGAGGTGGGATGGGGGTTATTTTGAGGAGGTGAGGTGTAAGTATGGTAGGCGTTGACATGTTCAATGCTGGGGGGGTATTGTAACACTCAATAGAGGTGTGTCCCTGGATACCATACGCCTCGCAGTATGCGTAAGTCCCCATGGATGGCTCTGAAGATCCACCTGGAGTGGGAGAGGTGGCCACTTTCTCTAGCCGTTGTGCTAGCGTATCCACCTGACTGGCTAGGAGGGTCACAGCGTCGACTGCGTACTTGCCACCGCTCCTCTGCGGGGTGGCTCTATCGCTTGCCCAATGATAATTGTTGGAAGACATCTCTTCCAACAAGACCTTCGCCGCCTCGATCGACTTACCCATGAGAGCTCCTCCTGCTGCGGCATCCACTGAGATTTTCACTGACTGCTCTAATCCATTATAGAATGTCTGGACAAGGAGCCAGTCAGGAATGCCATGATGAGGGCACTGCCGCTAAAGGTCCTTGAACCTCTCCCATGCTTTGTAAAGGGACTTACCATCCTGCTGGGTGAAGGAGGTGATGTCCGTCCTCAGCTTGGCAGTCTTGCCAGGTAGGAAGTACTTGCTGAGGAACGCCTTGGAGAGTACTTCCCAAGTGGTGAACAAGTTGGGCTCCTCGTTCTGCAGCCAGTTGCTGGCTCTATCCCGCAGTGAGAAGGGAAAGAGCCGCAGGAGAATTGCGTCGGTGGACACCCCGTTCAGCTCGATGGTGTCACACTTCGTAAGGAATTTGCGAAGGTGCACGTTAGGGTTTTCTGATGGGTGCCCGCCGAATTGCTCCCTCTCCACAAAAGTAATTAGTGCGGGGCTGAGCTCGAAATTATTAGCCTCGATGGCGGGGCTAACGATGGAGGAGGTTATGCCCGATGCTTGAGGGAGGGCATAATCTCGCAACACTCGACGGTCTTGCTCAGCCATAATGACTCCTGCTTGGTGCCTCTTTCTTGCACCGCTTCGCCTTCGGGCTGTGGCTTCGATTTCTGGGTCAAAGGGAGCAAGTGGTTGATCCCTTTGGCTACGCCTGCGCATACAAAACCAACACTACCAGGGCGTAAACAGTTTCAAGCATAAATGGGAGAGGGGGAGACAAGAAGGGACAAAAAGGGAAAGAAAAAGCCTAGTCTAGAACACGCTAATTGATTCTAATATTGAAGGGCGCAAGTTCCCCGACAACGACGCCAAAAACTTGTTAGCAGTTTTAATTACCGCAAGTGCACGGCATAGCTATAGCTAGCAACCGGCAAGTATGAGTCGAATCCACAGGGAACTTGGCTTCAACTACCAGAACTAATTAGACCACTCAAGCTAGGCAGTCACAGTTGGAGTTTTGGAATTAAACTAAGGGAAACAATAACGACTTAAAGATGAAATAAACAACAGAATAGAAAACACTCAGGTTGGAATTAACAGCACAAATATGCTAGCGAATCAATTACTAGCCCTACCAAACATCTCCCAGGCATGCATCATGAATGGATAAATTGTCAAATAAGCACATCTCTTCCCTCTCTCAAGGGCCGAAGACTAATTCTAAAACTATAGTCGCTTATTTTCATGGGACTAAGAGTCGAAGGATTACAAGATCTACAATTTCAAATCCCGATTAGAATCCTAACTATTTTCATGTTAAAATCCCAATCGTCTGCTAAGACGCACTAGGTAAAGGTTTCGTCTCTCAACGCTCCCCTAAACCTCAATAAAAAGGATGAATGTTCTTTCGAGCATTTCATCGAGCAGGTGGCGTGCATAGCAGAATTCATAGTTGCACAACGAAGGGGAAGCAGGGATTAGGCCAGTACAAGATTCAGCTACACATATTCGGCGTCAATCCCAACCTAAGTTGAGGGATTTAGCCTACAATCATGTTTAATGCAACAATCGCAACAATCAATCCAACAATCATGATAACCAAACTCTAAAACAATCAAAAACAAGCGAGAGAAGAAAAGAGGGCAAGAACCTGGAATTAATTGTATAAACTGAAGGCAGACTCGAACTCCAATCCAAAATTACAATCCAAAAGCGTCAAGATTAAACTCTAAAACTAAACCTAAAATCGCCTAAAGAGAGTTCTGAGAGAAAACTGAACGTGAAATTAAGCGTAAAAACTGAATGTCCTTCAAAATAGCCCCGAAGGAAAATTTAAGTCGCGTCGCGGAATGGGGGTGGCACGGTCGTGCTCAGAGGCACGGCACCACCGTGCCACATTTCTGGAGAATCGCCAAAGCCGATTTGGGGAACCGGCCACGTGGCACGGTCAGGCCGTGCCATGTGGCGGCTGGTTCGAGTTGTCGGGTCTTCGTGGTTTGCCCTGTCGCGTGTGTTCGATTCTCTGAGACTTCCGTGCGATGCTTTTTCGTAGCTTTTCTCGCCTTCTTAGCACTTCTTTCTGCTAAATATTGTTCATCTTTCCGTTTCTTCAATAAAATTCCTGAAAATATCGAAAGATGTTATATGAGTTAAAGTATGCAAAAGGAGGCCGATTTGACCCTTCCTTAACACAATTAAATGTGAAAACGGGGGAGAAAATGGGTCAAATAAGGGCTAAAAATAATACGAAATAGAGGTTCATCAATCTCAGCACTAAATACTAATAAATACTCATTATAAGTCTCAAAAATAGGCCAAAATCTCACAATGTTAAATTATTATTTCTAGTTTTATAAACGTTTGTTGTAACACTTTGTTCACAAACCACATATAAATATATCAAAGTATCAATTCTTCAAATTAAGAAAAGAAAGCAGTCAGAAGTTTTCAAAATACTCTCTCGAGTATTCCCAGTGGTGAGCCAGTTTTTTTGGCTCATTAGTGAGGGCTTACATCTGCTACATCAGCTTGTGAGCTAATTTTTTAGCTCACAATTATCTCTCTCCAATGCAAGGCTCACCACTTTGGCTTACCAAATAAAATAATACTTATGGGCCCACCCTACAACACACAGCCTTCTTTTTAATATAAAAAAAGAAAAAACCAATTAAAATTTAATAAAACAAAAAGGCAAGAGAAACAAGGCGTGAGCCGGCTCACGGCCACGAGCTAGCCTGCGAACCGCTCGTGGGCTCACGCCGCTGGAGGAGTAGTGAGCCGCTCGATGAGCCAAAAAACAACCTCTGTTGGAAGTGCTCTAAGAGCAAAAACAATGGTGAGCTAGTTTTTGGCTCACCAGCTGGATCCTACCACTACCACATCAGCCCTCTCTCTAGTTTTTTGCCTCACAATTCTCACTCTCTCAAATAAAAGGATGACCACTTTTCCTCACCAAATAAAATAATACCTACGGACCCCACACCTAATCAAATTTAATTGTTTTATTTTTAATTTGTCTGGTTGGTTATTTGGTTTAATTATTTATAGGAAAAATAATTTGGACATAATAATTTGGTAACACAACTAATTGGAGGTCATATTTGTATTTTTTGAATAGTGCAAGAGTTTCAATTAAAAAATTAACACATACTTAAATATAGTAATTACAAGAGTTCGATAAATAAATTTAAAAATAAACGTTGGTTGACAAGAAACGAAATAAAAATTAGAGTAGGTGAATGAAAGAAATTACAATATGATGATGACTGAAGACAATTAATTGTCGTTGGGAAAAAATTACTATTGCTTAATTTTTCTTTTTGGTGGTTGGTTAGCTGGATGTGATTTTCGTTCGAAAAAAATAATGTGCACGTAATAATTATCATATACAACTAATCAAAAAAACCCCAAGAGATTGAATTAAAAAAAAAATCACACATGCTTCAATTAGAAATGACAAGAGTTGGATAGTAAATAAAATATAAGATACATTGGTGGACATGGAACGGGATAGAAATTACAATAGTTGAACAATTTAAACAAAAATTACAATATGAAGATCAATGGACTATCCTCTCTATCGCCGACCCGAATTTCGCTTCCATATTTCCTCAATCTAGTCCGCCTGGAGAGCTAAATGCGTTTTGGAGTTGCGAACTTGGCATGATCGTTAAAAATACGTCTCATAACATGGATGTTGGTCGTGGTTAACAACGGGCTCTGGGATAGTGTCCTCGACAACGTCGTAGTCAAATGCGAGCTCGTAGTTATCCCGCTCGTCCTCCACAATCATGTTATGGAGTACCACACATGCTCTCATAATAATACCAATTTCTGTTTGATCCATCAGACGAGCGGGGCCACGCACAATGGCAAATTGAGCTTGCAATGTACCGAAGGCTCGCTCAACGTCCTTCCTTACTGATTCTTGACATTCTGCGAATAGTTTTTTCTTCGGCCCCTGGGGAAGTAGGATTGTTTTGACAAATATCGCCCATTGTGGATAAATTTCATCTGAAAGATAGTATCCTATGTTGTAGTGGTACTCATTGACGACATACTCACATTTAGGAGCCCGATCCTCGTACATCTCTTGGAAAACAGGTGAGCGATCAAGGACGTTGATGTCATTTAGACTTCCAGGCAACCCGAAGAATGCATGCCATATCCAAAGGTCATATGATGCAACGACTTCAAGGATGATTGTTGGCACCTTGTAAACTTGCTTTTGAAATGATGCCCTTTAAGCCGTTGGACAATTCTTCCACTCCTAGTGCATGCAGTCTATGCTTCCCAACATACCGGGAAAGTCACGGGCTTCAGCAACTTACAGTAAGCGATCAACATCAGCTTGATTTGATTTTCTCAAATACTGCTCCCTGAATACCTTAACGACGCGTAAGGCGAACCTTTTCAGGCATTCAATTGGGGTGCTCGCACCAATCTTCAAGTACTCATTAACGCAATACTGCTACACCATAGGTAAGCATTCGCATGGCTGCGGTACATTTAGTTAATGGCGACAATCCACGCCTCCCGGTCCGATCATACCTAACCTGAAAGTACTATGACTGATTGCCGAGTGCTCCGACAATGCCGAGCAATAAGTGCCTCCACATTTGAAATCTACGCCGAAAATGATATTCGTTGTACACTGAATCTTCGGCGAAGTAGTCTTGGTATAAGCGATTGTGGGCAGCTTCTCTATCTCTCTTAATATGTCTCTTTTTCATCCGAGGCATAGATGCCGATGGCGTCATCTCTGTTGCTGCTTGCCTAAGTTGTATAAGGAATATCATTTGTTCTTGCACTTGTTGTTGATATTGAAGGTATGCCGACATGACAGGGATCATGACATCGTCATCTAATGAAGAAGACGATGATGAGGAGGGGGCGATGATTCCTCCTCAATAGGCAGCATGTCGACATTAAAATGATCCATTAGAATTTACCTGCGCAACATAATAATGATTATACGTTAATGCACAAAAGAGTAACCATTTTATTAAACAATAATAAATACACCCGTTTTGCAGAACGTCATATCATAACATGATTATACGAAACTCATGTCCAATACAACACATGGAAAACAAAAGCAATATAATAGGCGGTTACAACATACAATGATATTCATAGTTCTCCTCATCTAGAACATTAGGGGGAGGGGAGACATATTACTAATGTGATCATGAGCTCCCAAATTTCCTTTGCATTATTTCCGCTTTCATTTCTCGTAGTACGCTGCTTGTTCAGGAGTCATTGTGGAGGTGTCCATCATCATTATTCTCTTCTCCTCTCTCCTCAGTTTTGCTTCCCTCATCATAATCTTTTGAGCTTTTTCTTGTTTTACTGTGATGATGAACTCCTTGAACATTTCATTCATATCAGCGTTGGCACTCTTTATGTCCTTCAGCTCAGTTGTTACTAAATCAACTATGGTATTGTTCGCCTTTTGTTTCATCCTTCTCTTTGCGGCTTTCCAGCCTTCGGGTCTTTCACTCCCTCCGACACCTTCATCTCCAGCCTCTGCACTGTCAGGTTTGGACCTTTTTGATGATCCTGACCCAGACTTAGGTGGGTCACATATTGCCCTCCACTTTGGCTGGTCTTTGAGCATCTCATACCAATGATCCAACTCAAACTTTTTTGTTGTACGCTCAGTGTACAATATGTGGGCTTCTTCCAGAATCTTCGCATTATTCTACCCACTGTGATTACTACAGTCCACTTCCAACATAATATCTGTCCATTTATTCACTACCGGGGCGCACCAAAGCCATCGGCTGTTACGTGTCTTTGAAGTTCGTGCTGATGCCCTTTGTGGACGGTACTCATTAAAAGTCGAGGCCATCCTATTTCAGAAGCTAGCCTTCTTTTGGTCGGCCCCGACAATAGGATCCATGTCTATATTTATCCATGACTGAATAAGCCGTTGATCTTCGTCAACGGTCCACTTTTTCGCACCACCAACAGTTCCTCCCATTACTTCCTCCCCGTCCCCCTCATTAGTACTTGCCTCAATGTTCGTCCCAGACTAGCCCAACCCGACCAATGACCCCTTAAGTGTGGATGAGGGGGTGGAGTTGCTCCTCGCAGAAAGGTAATTTCGATGAGGAGGTGGCGGTGGATAGTAAGGACGGTGGTACGGGTATGCACTCCCGTGCACATTGAAAGGTTCGTTATGTATTGATGTGTAATATGGTGGAGGATATGGTCGACGATTCTGACTTGAACCACCTGGAATCCTCGAGCTAAGGTGGGGTGGGTAATATGAATGATACAGATAGGGATGGTAGTTTTGTGGTACATATGGGGGGTATGACGCATGGGGATTGTGTGCGGGGATTGGGGTAGCATTGTTCCCCCTAACTTGGGGTGAATCGTCACCATCGAGCAAGCTCATAAATGATGGGGGAGTGTTAGGTTCCATATTTTAGATCAAGCTACCACCTACAAATTTATAATTAACCATGTCCAATATATTAGTGACTTATAGTAAATGAAGGTCATGACACTACATATAATCATATGAACATATAAACATGTTACCATATACAAATCCTTCTTATTAAGTAACATATTAATTTGAATGATCATAGTCATTAACATATTCCTTTCACTAACTTATAGTGTTTATGGATTGTGGTGGTGACCAAAACCATATTAAACAAGAACTCAAAAGAAAAAAAAAATTAACCCAAGAAAAAAGCACCCATATGTTGAACATAAACTTTTTTCTAGAAATTACACATAAATTTTCTTGTACGATTTTTTGCAATGATCATTTAGCAAGATCATCCTCATGAAAATCATATATAATAAATATCCCATGTATATATTTTGAAGTTGTTTAGTAGACAGCTGAATGATAGCGACAATCAACAAGTTTGAGATATGATGGATCAATATGACTACAAAATGAAATGTATACAAACAAGAAAATATATATACATAAATTTCACAAATTAAAGCACAAAAATAATGTGTACATTATCTACTTTATGCTATGATTTTATTAAATCCGTATCGTAGCTCAATTTACTCGAATGAAATCAATTATGTGTTCATTTTTCTCCTCACTTAAACATTTAATTACTAAATCGATGGAGAATAATGCACGCATATTTTCCAACCCACCAATTTAATTATCTTGACTTCATTCACATGCTTAAACATATGAAAACATTATTCTCATAGTGTTTCCTAAAACATTTAATCATATTGGTAAGTTAATAACATATAATTTCAACATATAATCAAATTTTAATTATCTCCTACTTACACAAATAATATTTAAAAATTTCAAATTAATTTGTCCACTATTTTATTCATCTCATTGCTACTATATTAATAAAATATAATTTTTTTAACATTTAACATATCAACTACCACATAATAATTTTTTCTAACACATTAAAAATTAAATAGCAACTTACAATTTTCTTCACTTGTTTGTTGATTGGAAGAGCAACTCAAATTTATCTACAAATACAAACAACAACAATGTTAGAAACTAAAATTACCAATTTTAAAAGTACAAAATAAAGAATTTAACACAAATGAATTTATAAATTCATAACTTTACTTCATTGTTGCTAAAAATGTCTCACCATAGAGAGCAAAATTATACAAATTTCTTCACTTTATTAACATATTCATTAACATATAATTCTGTTAATTACACCAAAGAGTGAATCCTATTTTTATGCCCATAAATATTATAATAACATCACTAAAATTATTCTACCAAAACATTTGATAAATAAAATCATAACTACTATATTAAAAACATATAATCATTATCATAAATATATGAACAAAAAATAAACAAACCAACAAGTTTCTCTACTAATACAAAAATAACAATATTAGTGAAATAAAATATCAACTTCAATATACAAGCATTAAACATTTAAGGAAGCTAACAATATAAATTCTTACTTTTTCTTTAACTTCTTCCTTGATATAAAAACTGAATATAGATGCAAAGAAAAATGATATATTGAAAACGTAGGGGAAGAGATGAATGAATTTGTGAGTGTGAAAAAACCCTAAACTATTGTATATATTCATACACAAATTCATGCTTTCACATGCTTTCACAGATGCTTTCACAAATGTCTCACAGATGCTTTTACAAATGCTTTCACATGTTTTCACAAAAGAAATTAAATCAAAAGCCAAGAATCTCATCTCACAGATGCTTTCACATGCTTTTGTCAATTTTGCTTCCCACGCCTGCCAAGCTTTACTAGTAAAAAAAAAAAAGCTGTCAAATCCCCAAAACGACGTCGTTTTGGGGGGAAACGGACAAAAAAAAATTTGGAGGGCCGCCTCGCAGCCCGTAGCAGCTCGCCGAACCGCGTGCCTGAGCCGCTCGCTGCACACCCTCGCGCCGACTAACCCCTTGCTTGGCTCTCTCTCTCCTCACGCGAGTCTCACGCTGCATTTGCTCTAAGAGCACTGCCAGCGGAGAAGCACGCGGGTCATGGGTGGGGCCCGCGTGTCATACTCGTGTCCCGGAACCTGTGGCAGCGAAGGACACGGGGCAGTTACACGCGTGGCAGACCGGCCAGGCGTGCGACCCTGCGTTCTAATTCTTTTTGGCGTGTAGCGGATCAAAACGCGGCGTTTTGAGAGGGCGTTGTACGTGAAGTGCCGCGTTTTGGTGGAAAATTTTTTTAAAAAAGGGAAAAGGCTGAACGGGCGTGTAGGCATGGGGAAGCGAGCTGAGAAGGCCGTTGGACCTGGGTATTGCAATCTAACGGCTATTTTTTGGCCGAAAAAAATTTTTTTTTGGTTGAATTTTTGCTCTATAAAAATTGCTCCATGAATTGGTTCCAAAAATTGTGAAAAATTTATCTACCTTTCTCACTCTCTCTCTCAAATCTGATTTTGAAATTGTTGTAGTAATTTTGAGTTTTATTAAATTTGGAAGAAATTCAAGTTTGGGTAAGTAATAATATTTGTTATGTAATTCGTTTTAATTTTGTATAAATAATTTTTGTTTCATATTGTAACTAATATATTTTGTTTTGTGGGATTTTGTAGACATATTTTGGAGTTTTCCATTAAGTTGAACGCTAAAGTGAAGTGAAGGCAATTGTAAGTAATTCAAAGTTTTTGTTATTGTTGTGTTGAAATTGTTAGAAATTTTGTTTGTTCTTTTTAAAAATATGTTAGAATTTAAATATGTGTTAGTTAGAATTTAATTGCATGATTACAAAATTTAATATTTTTTGTTCTTCTTTACAACATGATAGAAAATAAGTGTGTAAATGGTGGTTTTTAAAACCAAAAAAAATTGGTAGGCTAAGAATATGTAAGAATATGAAGTATTTGAATATTCACTTAGAATTGAAATATTTGTTAGTTACAATTTATTAATTGCTTGAATTAAGAATTTAATTTTGTTGTTGTTTACAATATGTTAGAAATTGAATGTGTTTTTTTAAATAAAGAAACAAAAATTAATATGGTTTGTTATTTTTGGAAATATATTAGGAATTATGTGTGTGATTGGAAATAAGTACAAGTAAGCATGTTTGGAAATTACAATTCAAATGTTTAAAAATTAATATGGTTTGCTCTTTTTGAAAATATGTTACTACAAATGAAGTGTGTGCTATTTAAAAAAAAAAAAACATTTGCTTGGTAAGAAATATGTAAGAATATGTTTTTTGTTCTTCTTTTACAACATGATATGTAAGAAACCTAAAGTTTTTTATGTTTGGAAATTAGAATTTAAGTATGTGTTACTTAGAATTTAAATGCATGATTACTAAATTTAATATTTTTTGTTCTTCTTTTACAACATGATAGAAAATTAGTGCATAAATTGTTTATTTTTTTTTTGTAAAAAAATATTGGTAGGGTAAGAATTGAAATATTTGTTACTTACAATTTATTAAATGCTTGATTTGAGAAATTAATTTCGTTGTTGTTTACCCAATGTTAGAAGTTGAACGTGTGAAAGTGAGAAATTAATATGGTTTGTTATCATTGAAAATATGTTACAAATTATGAGTGTGATTAGAAATGAGTAAAAGTAAGCATGTATGGAAATTACAATTCAAATGTTAACAAATTAATATGGTTTGTTAGTTTTGAAAATGTGTTAGAAATTATGTGTGTGATTAGAAATGTATAAAAGTTAGCATGTTTAGAAATTACAATTGAAATGTTTACAAATTAGAATTTAAAATATTTTATGTTGTTTTGTAAAATATGTGAGAAATTAAGTGTGTGAATGTGTTTTTTTTTTTTTTTAATAAATTGGTAGGTGTTCACTATCAAATGGATCCCAATCACCCACAATCTTTCATGAACTTACTAATTGGGAATAATTCACAACGGGATGCCGCGAATAACATGAATATTGTTCCAAACCCTCCTAATTGGCAATACCATCCACAATACCCTCAACAATATCCACATATGCAATATCCTCAACCACTACCAAACTTTCCCCTCCAAGGCCAGAATGTCCCCCCAATTTCAAATTTCAACTACGGTTCAATGCCCCCTTCTTATCAGCTACCCCCACCTAATAATACGACCTCATCAACACCTCATCCTTCACCTAACCCCACCCACAATGAGAGTGTCGGCATGACTTCTAAGTGGACATTGGAAGAAGATCGTCGCTTGGTGAGATCATGGAGTAATGTCAGCACCAACTCCTTATTGGGGTTGACCAAAAGAACATGGGGTTCTGGACAAAGATCGCAAGCGCCTACAACCAGCACGCTCCTGATGGAGCTACGAAGCGAGTAGGGAAAGTTTGCAACGCCCGTTGGAACCGAGCAGCTCCACTTGTGTCCAAGTGGACCGCTTGTGTGGGCCAGGCTTATCGGGCGAACCCAAGTGGGACGAATGAGGACGATATTATGCAGAAAACCCAAGATCTATACGTTGATATGGTGGGCAAACCGTTCGACTTGATACATTGGTGGGTGCTTACTCAAGGGCCAACCGAAATGGGAGGTCAATTGCGATCAATTTGCAGATGTGGACGCTAAACGCTTGAGGATCAATGAGGTGGGCGGGTACTCTGAGAGCGAGACATCCGGCTCATCCAGCACCCCTGACACACCAACAACTCCTGCTAGTGAAGATACACCAACAGAGGAGGTTGGTGGACTGATCCGCCCAATTGGAAGAAAAGCGTCCAAA
Organism: Carnegiea gigantea; assembly: GCA_029747015.1. Classification (NCBI taxonomy): domain Eukaryota; kingdom Viridiplantae; phylum Streptophyta; class Magnoliopsida; order Caryophyllales; family Cactaceae; genus Carnegiea; species Carnegiea gigantea. The sequence goes on along the minus strand of JAKOGI010000657.1, from coordinate 384,416 downwards.
AGAAAGGCAAAAGAGAGAGCGCATGACTCGGTGCTTTATGTTGTCACCAAGGAGCTATCCACCTTGGGGACAACAAATGTGAAGAACAGCACCATGTTCGAAAGATATGTCATCGCCCAAGAGAAGAAGGCTGAGGCCGCTAAGGTGAAGGCAGAAGCAGCTAAGAGAGCGGTTGAACTAATAGACTCTCATCAGTACTTCCAACGGATGAAGTATGAGGACAAGATATTGAGAATGGACATTGATAAGATGTGTCCGGAGGATCAAGCGCGATATGGTCCACTTTAAGAAGAAATTAGGAGCCGATACCGCCAAACATCGTCTTCGTCCAATGCTAGCCCTTCTTTAGATTGACACCCATGTCTTAGGAATAATATGTTGTTTACCTTTTGCTTTTGTTGTTCTTTCTTTTCCCAATTGTTTGTTGTGGAAAGAAATGTTTAATTTTATTTTAATAAGTTCAATTTTAATTTCACATCACAATATTCAAAGTTTTTAATATGTTGGATTGTAGCTAAGATGTTTAATTTCATTTTAATGAGTTCAATTTTAATATTTCACTTTTAACTACGATGCTCTCTTAATTTGCTTTATTAATACGTGAATTTCCCTAAGATTTGGAAACTTCTGTCACAAGTACAACAAAATGAGTGACCCATCTTCTTCATCTTCCACAGAATTAATAGATAGTCTCAGATTCGTACTGGAGTCATCCTCTTCTAGTGATGACTAATTGATACTCGAAACTATACTCAACAATCAATCTCACATGGAATCATTTCAGTTAGCTGTGAAACATGGACAAGGGGGACGAGCTTCATCATCCCGACGACCAAGAAAGAAGAAAAGATTCATTCGGAGGGATCGAGAAGATGCACACGATCGCCTTCATAGAGACTACTTTGCAGATAATTTCATCTACAACGAAATCCACTTTCGGCATAGGTTTCGGATGCGGAAACACCTGTTCATCTACATTGCTTACGCCCTCAATAGTCGATTTGAGTACTTCCAGTTGAGGCACGATTGTGCTGGTAGGTGTGGGTTGTCACCGCTCACCAAGTGTACCGCAGCGATGCGTATGCTCGCCTATGGGGTATCGGCAGATTGTGTGGATGAGTACTTGAAGATTGGAAGAAGCACGGTTATGGAGTGTATGAAAAACTTTGCTGCTAGTGTCATTCAAGTGTTTGGGGACGAATATTTGAGAAAACCAACACAAGCTGATGTTGATCGACTGTTGCAAGTTGCCGAGGCAGGTGATTTCCTCGCCATGTTAGGGAGTATAGATTGTATGCATTGGGAATAGAAGAACTGTCCATCGGCTTGGAAAGGGATGTTCGCAAAAGGGATTTACAGAGTCCCCACCTTGATTCTTGAAGCCATTGCTTCATATGACCTTTGGATATAGCACGCCTTCTTTGGGTGCCCGGGTAGCCTGAACGACTTAAATGTTCTTCACGGATCAGATGTTTTCAAAGAGGTGTATGAGGGTCGGGCTCCAAAATGTGAGTATGTCGTGAACGGTAGCGAGTACAATATTGTATACTTTTTGTCCGACGGTATTTATCCAAGATGGGCAACATTCGTGAACACTATCTCTCTTCCCCAAGGACCCAAGGCAAGATTGTTCGCCGAACGTCAAGAGTCTGTTAGGAAGGATGTGAAAAGAGCATTTGGGGTCTACAAGCCCGATTTGCTATCATTCGCGGTCCTGCTCGGAACATGGACAAAGGTGAGTTGGGTATGATAATGAAGGCATGTGTTATACTCCATAACATGATCTTCGAGGATAAAGGAGATTCGTATGACCTTGCTTTCGACTACGATGATATCGAGGACAACACCCTGCAACCAAATGTCCAACAGAGCCATCCTCCGTGCTATACTGCCTACCTCCGTAGAGTAGCAGAAATTCATGACCCAACACTACATGCACGTCTCCAATCAGATCTAATCGAGGAAATATGGAATCGACATAGGGCGCGACAAAACTCACAACCATAGATGTTAAGGGTTATTCGTCATTCACTTGTGTTGTATTTTTTTCGTCATCTAAATTAGTGTTTTAAATATCGAACACTCGGGTTGTAATTTTCTACAATGTCAATCCTCATATTTGCATTTGTATTAATTGCATTCTACATTATATTTCGCATGCTTTCAATCGTTCAACCAATACAACTTAACTCATCAATTTTTAGATACTTCAAAATAAATTAATACATTTTTCGGAAACATAAATTACATATTTTTTCACCTGGAAAATAAAATTTATGTTTAACTTATACAAAACCCATATGGAAAAACAAATTTGATAACATAAAATAAATAAAATATCTTTAGTTGTGGGCTCAATCAACAAATATTAAATCATTTGTGTTGAAATGAATTCCATTTATTGGGAAAATAAAGAAATGTAAGTTCCAAAACTGTGGAACTTATGCTGATGTGGCATGCCAGAGTTCCACAAAATGGAACTCCACTGGGAATGCTCTAAGAGCACTGGTAGCGGGCGAAAAATACGGAAATGCGGGGCCCCCCATAGCCACTTGTCAGCAAATGAGAGGTGAGAGAGAGGTGTGCCACGCGGGGAGAAACGCTTGTCCGTGGCACCCCGCGGGCCACCTTTTTCATTTTTTAATATTTTTTTGTTTTTTCTTTTTTTTGAGGAAGTATATGGTTTTTAAATAATTAAAAAAATAGATTGTGTGTCATGAGTTTGGTTCATGATAAATATTTTTATTGAATGATTAAAATTGAGTTCCATAGTTTAAAAAAGTGATAAAATATAAATTTTAAAATTGTAAAACTTTTACTGATGTGATAGATCAGAATTTCAAAAATTGAAACTCTGATGGGAATACTCTACGAGGGTCCCCAGTCCCAGATGCCAAGTGTTGAGCGTCAAAACTGCCCTTCCCTCTTCTTTTTCTCTCTCCACCTCACCTCGCTTCCTTGTAATAGGAGAGCAAAACTGTGTGCAGGGGGGAGAGATAGAGTCGAGGAAGCGCTCTTGGAAGCTCTGAATCTCCCCGAATTAGCCGTCAATCGCTGTAAGATCACGGTTTTCCTGCAATTTCTGTTTGATTAATCGTTATTTTCTGCTTTTCTCCTTCAAATTTTGGACATTATTCATCTAATGTTGACGTCAAATGTAGCGTTTCGTCAGCTTAGGGTTTCTGTTTGTGTGAGAATCTGAGTCCTTTTCTCTCATTTTGCTTGATGTGAATTTTGAGCATTTTGCTTCTTAGGCTGCTCCTGATGTGTTTTAAGTCTCTTTGCAATTTATTTCATGTGTCTGCTGATCTCTCTGAGTTTGTCTGAAATAGGAAGTGATGCATTAGTGTTTCCATGGGTTCAATAGTGGTTTGTGTCTGACAATTCTCAAACTTTCTTTTGTTTTTGATGTAATGAATGGGTTGTCCCTGTGATTCAGTTCTTGCTTGTTGCAGTGTAATTCAATCATTCTATGAAGTCTGACACTGGCTTTCTAGGCAATGATAGCAGTTGCAAACTCTAAATTTGATTGTGAAGAAGTGACATTATGGGCTAATTATTCATTTTCAGGCTTGACGAAGTCACTGAGTGTGGAAGAGTTGGATTTGGATTGAAAGTGGTGAGTTTTAGCTGCAACTCTTAGCCATATTTGCTAGTGCGTGAGAGTGACATGAAGACAGATGTCCCAGAGCAGGTGACGAATGGGACGAAATCTTCGGAGGCTGAGGCTGAGGCTGAGGCTGAAGCTGTGGTAGAGAAGAAAGACAAGGAAAACAGAGTGGATGGAATGGAAGTAGATAGCAAAGAAGAAAAGAGTGGCCGAGAGAGTGTTAAAACTGAGACAGATGAGGAGATAAAGGGAAAAATGGAGGAGGACAAAGGACCCAATGAAGAGAAGGAAGCCAAAATGGAGCTAGACAAGGAAGAACCTAAACCTGAGGCAATGGAGGAAGACAAGAGCTTGGATGAACAGCAGAAGAAACAAGGGAAGCTAGGGGACAAAAACAAGGGATCTGAGGAGAAGACTGAAGATAAAAAGGAAAATGAAGGGGAAGAAGCACCAGAGGAGAATGTGGAGGAAAAGCAGGAAGCAGAGCAGAATGAAGGGGAGAAAGAGGAGGCCAAGAAGCGTAAAGGGGATGAGAAACAGGTGAAGGAGAGCCAAAAGGAAAAAGATGAGGCGGAGAAAAGTACTGAGGAGAAAGAATCGAAGAAGCGCACTCGGAGGAAGAGTGATGGGGGGCAGAGCATGGACAAAAAGAAGCAAGTTGCGGAAAAGGAGCAGGAACCTAGGACCCCAGCTAGTGATCGGCCTGTGAGAGAGCGAAAATCAGTTGAAAGGTTGGTTTCCATAATTGAGAGAGACACCTCAAGGGAATTTCACATTGAGAAGGTGCTGTCTGTATTGTTACGTTCTTCCTCATTTTCCAGATTATTGAATCCTCCTGGTTTATTTTAGTTCTCATTTCCACTTGGTATTGCAGGGTAGTGGGACGCCACTGAAAGATATACCGAATGGTATAAATCTTACCTTCATTTTTTTCAACTAGTTTTCTGATAAGACTTTCGTAAGAGGCATGGGTGCTTTCTACATGTAATTGCTTAAAAATTGGCTGGTCGTCTGGTTATTTTTGGATATCTTTTCCATGTCTTGTTTGTGCAACTGGAATCATTGTGTCATTGTAGAGTAAATGAATAGCTCCGTCAGATATCCAAGATTTGCTCAATTAATGTCATTGTCGTGTGAACATCATTATTTCGCAGTGATCCTCTTTGACCTTCTGCTAATTATTAATGCAATATTTCTTTGCTCTAGTGATTGTATCCTAATCAGTGGCAAAACAGGCAAAGGAGGGATGTCGCCTGTGGCGGAGTGAGATTCCAGCGTTGCATACTGTCTATGTGGAGTGGTTGTTTCTTTGTTCATTTCCTTCAAGAAGACAAAGTGAGAAAATGCATTTCTATTGCCGAGGAGGCTGTTGGAAGTCTGCTTCTATACTTGGTGATGTTTACTTAGGGCATAGGCAGGCAGCTTCATTCGGAGAAGGTTTTGTTAGGAAAAGAGAAAATGTGGTCTCTTGCTTCAAAACAGCTGCTTACTTGCACTTTGTCGTGCTTGTATGATTGTGCAATTGCAATGTGATGCAGGCTTACTGCTCGTGTCTTATAATTAGGGTGCTTATGCTAGTCTTCCGTTCATTGTTTTACCTCAAGATTGCGTGCATTAGTGCTCGTGATGTCTTAAGGAGTGGAGAACGCCGAATGTGTCAACTATTAGATTGTGTATCCATGACATGACGAACACCATTCCCTTTGAGTGATTCTGAGGGTGCCCCTATTTTCTTAAATTTGTTTAGTTTGATTGTCCAGCATTACATATCTACCAAGCTTACCTGTATGTGGCATGAACGTAACACGATTGCTGGTGCTGTTGTCGAGGAAACATACTGTATGCATTTCAATTAGCTTTGGGTTACTGAAGGAACTTCTTGTTTGACTTGAGAGGAAATAAAATAGCAGGATAGACTTCATTACTCAAACTGTTATATTGTTGTGCACGAGTTTCTGGCCATGTCTTCCATTTGATATTTAGAGTTTTATGTCTGTGAGAACATAGCGTGTAAAGTGTCCTCCAATTTGGTACACTAGCTACTGTCCTCAGCTTGACACTGCAAGGATAAACTCTTTACTAGTTGTTGACTGTTTTGGCTTTGGGTTATAACATGATTGAAGTACATAAGTACATATAGTCTGATTATGAAGTTATAAGACAATTGTGTGCATTATCATTGGTTCAAATCATCTGTTATGTGTTGTACTATCATTTGAAGTCTGTTAAATATTATTAAGGCTTATAAAGCATGTTCTGAGGATGCTTGTCTCTAGAAGAAGTGCTGAGTCTAAACTGGTGATGGACATTATTGCATATGGTAAACCATGCTTTTAGTGTGTTTTTGAGGTAGTGGTGGATCCTGTTGTAGTATGAGTTTACGTCAAAGCTTTCAGCAGAAGTTTCAATTCCTTGCCAATGGTCATAAGTTCACTTATTTCTTTTTTTTTTTGGGGGAGAAAGGGTTGGGGGGGTTTGGGGGGGGGGGTGCGCTAGCTAAATCAAGTAATCAATCTATGTGAATGATTGGTAACATCTCATCGAGCAAAATAGTCTGGTGGATATGGGCTTTTATGCGAAAAATTTGAGAGCTTCATTTGATGATTGAAGAATTGTCTAATGAGTAGCCACTGTTTCTGGCCCAAGGAACTGGTCTTGTGCAGTAATTTGAGTGTTTTGTTCTGAGGATACATGACCAATGTGGAGGAACACTTGACTCCTGGCAAGTAGATAACATATTCTTGTATGGACCTCCATCTCTTAATTTGTTTTGACCTCTGATGGTGAAATTGGTAAAATGAAAGTATCAACCTTCTCTGCCAAAAAATCAAAGGTATTTCGCTGACATGTTGAGCAAACAAATTGGAAGGATTAAAGGATATATCATTTGATAGCTTTCTCTCTAATATTGAAATTTGTATATTCTGTTCTTGAATCCATGCCCATGAAATGTTCATCTGCAGTGTGGAAATTTATCATCACTAATTCTAGTCACTTCTCACTGTGAATATCTGTGGTCTTCTGCTGTTCTATCCTCTGTGTTGCAGTTGCATATAAGTTGTCAAGGAGGAAAAGTGACGACACGTTTAAGTTGCTGCATACCATTCTTTATGGAAGAAGAGGAAAGGTATGTGTGTCCTGGTCCAAGGTTTAGCTAATAAAATTTTCCATTTTTTCTCATAAAACTTGTCCCGCTATGGTGTTTCCATTCATGAAATCTATGTGGTTGCTATTCTTAGTCTTGTAGAGTCTTGGTTGGTTCATTATCTTCTGTTCAAATTGTAGATTCTAAGTTTTCTGTAAATAGGTGCCTGGTTTTACCATTTACTGAAATCCAATTACACGAATACAACAATATGGTTGGCCATTACTCTTTAACAGTTGTCCAATTAATTATGTCAACAACTGCAATAACAGTTATATTGTAATATCAACAGTTCTATGAACTCTTGTAGAAAGCTTTACTTTTTACTATAAAAGCTATGTCTTCGTTTGATTTATACATCTGCTTAAACATCTTGTTGTACATGTGCCCAAGACCACCTTAGAATGTTTACAATCAATGAGAATTCGTTGATTTGTCTGTAGCTCTTCTCCGCAGGGGTTGCACTTAGGATCCAAATTCAATCCAAATGTCAACAGTCTGTCTACAGTTTGAAGTGTCCTGTGCATGAGCATCCGGGTTATGAATAGATACCTAGGGACTTTGAGCTAATCGAGTAGCAATTTATGCTATTCAACTCTTTGTTGATCACTTCAAAGCAATCAGTGGCTTTGCTGACTTGTGTAAACTCTTGTTGCACGACTAGTCTGTACTTCTTACATTTGGGTGAGAATTTTATGCCATTGGATGCCAATTTCAAAGTTCTGGCAAGATAGTCCATCATCATAATGAAAATTAAAGGGGAGATAGGATTCCCTTGTTTCAATCTGCTTCCACTAATAAAATGGCCAAATTGTTGTCTATTCATTGTGATGGAAAACCTCGAAGTTAATGATAGATTCCATCAATCTATCAATACAACATCTAGGAAAGCCGAAATCCGCAAGTTTATGCTCAATAAAGTCCCAACTAAATGTGTTGTGGGTTTTTCTCAAGTCGATTTTCATGATGCTCAGGGATATCCCCTTTTTGCAGTATGTTCTGTCCAAGTCTTCACCTATTAATATGTTATGGATATTGGATAATTGATCTATCCTCTCTGAAAGCACTTTGGGACTGCTCTACTAATGATGACAATGCTTGTTTGATCCTAATACATATACCTTTATTGACGATCTTCTAAATAGCATTGGAACAAGCAGTAGGTCTCCAATCTTTTGGAGTTCAGGGATGGAGGACCTTTCATGCCAATTACCAAAGCCGTTAATGTGGTACTAATGTGTCTCACAAGCTTGCGATAATGGAAGATGTCAAGAGTAGCATCACATACCTCTTATCCACATGCCACGGTACCTCATGCATTCATAAGGAAATAGCTTGCATAGCCATATGGAGTGGGGCTTTTCTTCTTTTCCATGAAGATATTTACTTTAAGTCACATTTTTCAGTGCATTAGATACCTATATGAGTATAATTGTATCCTTCATTCTTGTTTTAATTGGAAACCTGAACTGAAGATATCAGTTTGGCTTTGCCATGGGGTGCAATGTATGATGACTGATGCACCTGTTCAGAGCTGGTGAGCTAAACACAGTCTGGGAAAAATGAGAGTTTTTAATCATGGGAATACACTGATGAGATTGTTTTTTCTGGAATGCGTGGACATCATGAATTCTTTATGTGGCACTGTCATTTCACTACTTTTAGAGTCATCATAAGTATGTAACAGTGTATGATGTATCTCATATCTATGCTTTTGTTTCAAGGGAATTTGTTTTCTTTTAATTTTGCAAATCGCTTCGTCATTTTCTATTGGAAAATTTGCTCTTATTTTTTCCTTGGTTGGTTTTGAGAGAATTTCCTTTTCTCATCCTTTTTCCCCCATCCTTCTTTTTTGTGTTTTTGTTTTCCAGAGGATGGGGTATGGATATGAGTATATGACTCTGATTAGTTCTCTCTCTCTCTCTGTGCAGGCAGCTGAGATCAAGCATAATATATTAAGGTTTTCTGGATTTGTGTGGCGTGAAAATGAGGTAGAGTACTTTGACTTTCTGCAGAGGCAGCATTTTTGTAATTCCACTATTTTTCATAGCTTAATAATATGGGTTCCAATTGCGTTAGAATTTTCTTGCACTGCCGCTGGATATTTTTTCTTCCAAGTGCCTTGGTTATCTTATAGGTACAGCATCATGCTGTAAGTTGTAATATCTGTTCTACTAATTCGCATCTGGGATGCTGTTACTTTTGTCATCTTGGCATAACTCAGATAAGGAACCTGGGTTGCTCAACTTGTCAGTGGAATATCAGATATGCATGGTTAAAACTTTCTTCTTATCGACCATTCGTTGTTGCGAATATCTGAGGTTTATTTTGTAATATTGACTTGAATCCAGTAAATGTCTTCCGTGGTTTCTAGGAAACGATGCTAGTTTGATATGGTGGTCTCTTAGTGAGGGGGCTGGGAAGCTTAGTTTGAAAAAGCCCGCCTGAGGCATGCCGAGGCGCGCCTCGGTATGAGGCTACCGGGTCAGCGCTTCGGAGGGGATGAGGTGCGCCTCAAGGATGCGAGACTATATTTTCCCCCCTTTTCTTCTTTTTCTTAGCCTTGCCTCTAGCTTTTTTCTTCTTTTCCTTCCTTGGGAGCTAAAATGTGAGCTAAATTTGTACCACAAGTATGTGTATTGGGGAACTACGATGATAAGATAACATATCTTAAGGTTATTTACGGTATTAGTAGTCATATTGATGTCTAATCACATTTTTAATGCATATATTTAACTTGTTACTATAAGATATGCTTTGTGAAATATGAAATACTTTAAAAGAAATTTGCATAGAAGTGCGGCTCGCATCCATGATGCATGCGCCTTCGCCTCGTGCCTTGCTCCTCACGCTTTGGGACCCTATTCGCCTCAGTGCGCCTAGCGCTTTTTTAAACTAAGCTGGGAAGTATAATTAGGGTAGTGTTTAGGAGCTTGGATACATGATGTGCTAGTTTGCCTCTGAAGAATTTTTGGAAAATTATTGTATTGCTGTGTATTGAAGGGTTAGGACAGTTTTTCACAGTCCATGGGTCTCTATGATTTGATGTGTATGGTATCGTAACTATCAGAACAGCAGCTATTTGTTCCTTTTTTATTACCTCTGCTTGGCCTGTTTGTGCCTTGAATTCAAAGTGCTAAAGAATGACTATTCTTAAGTGTCATGCTGTTACAGGAGAAGCAAAGGATCAAAGTGAAGGAGAAGTTTGACAAATGTGTCAAAGAGAAGTTGCTGGAATTCTGTGATGTGCTTGACATACCAATTGCTAAAGCTACTACTAAAAAGGTATGCATATAGCTACCTAAGGAGGGGATAGTTGCAGGTATAAGCAGTACATCTAGCTATTCTCATTTGTCTCTAATGACAGGGTAAGTGCGAGATTAAGCTTGAAGCAATCAGCACCCATGATGTCCATTTCTACCTTGTCGTATGTAAAATTCATCTGATGTTGCTGTACAGCTAGCCAAGACCATTTAAGATTACATCATATCTGAACTAAAGATGAAGAGGATGAAAGGAATTAGTATAGATTTCCTTAACTACCATAAAGCCAATAAGCTATGCACATGTCTTCTGGCTTAGAAGGATGAATTGAAGTAAGGTCTAACTAAGACATTGGAGCTGCATCAGAAGTTGTGGAGCATGTTCTTTATGCATTTATATGGTGCTGATCCTCCAATATTGTTTGAATGCCTTCTGTTGAAGATGGCACTGCATTTTGAAATATGCTGTTGATTCCAACTAAATGTTCAGGAAGATATTGTTGGTAAGCTGCTTGACTTTTTGATGGCCCCTCATGCGACGACTACAGTCTTGCTTGCAGAGAAGGACCAGGTTTGTTTCAAAGACATGATCTGGGTTGGTTTTCGCTATGTTCTTGTGTCATGCACCGTAGCAAATCATCGCTGTTGACACCGTGCATGGCTATTTAAGGGCAAAAAGCGCAAGAGGGCTGTCATGAAAGGTGCATCTAAGTCACCTAGCAAACGCTCTTCCAAGGTGCTTCCTCCTCTCTATTGCCTCCCTTTGTCTTTTGAGGATTTGCATTCAGTCCTGAGTGCTCATGGAGACGCATATTTGTTTTCAACAGTAAATGAGTATAGGCTTAAGGTTTCAGGAATCTATCATCAAATAGATCTGAAATAATAGAAACTGAAATCAGAAGCACTTGTTTTGCTTAGACCTGCTTTATCTCCTTCAAATCTGCTTCACTTTTGTTTTTGCTGATATGATTGCAGAGCCAGAGTATACAAGAGACTGATGATGAGTCAGAGGCAGAAGAAGAAAAGGAAGAAGAAAAAGACGAGAAAGACGAGAATGAGAAAGAGGAAAAGGAGAATGGTGTAGGAGAAATATCAGAGGATGAGAAATCTGACCAATCTGGTAGTGTGGAAAAAAAGGATGAATCTGAGGATCAATATGAACAGGATACTGCAAAAGAGAAAAGGCAGTTAGGTAAAAGAAATCAAGAAACACAGAAAAAGATTCAAATGACAGAATCTTCAGCAAAACCTACAAGCAAGAAGAATACGAGGATAAAGAAATCTAGTTCATTGTCAAAGGCAACACCGAAGAAATCATCTTCAAGACATTCGGAGGTGGACAAGAGCAGTGACACAACTCCAAAGGTATTTTCGAGGAAGAAGAAAGATGAAGAACCAGAAAAAGAGAAGCTTTCAGCTTCAAAGAAGTCTACTCCTATGGCGAAGTCAGGTGAGTAATGACACTTGGATGCCATGTTCTCTAAGCTCCAATGCTAATTTTCCTCTGCGTAGTTGATCTAAGAAATGTTCTTTTGACTATTTATATGATTGTGGGGATGTTTGGCAAATAGCTTTTTGAAGAGCTTTTCGGCCAAAAAGAGCTTTTCTGACCAATATTAGCTATTTGATCAAGTAAAAAAGTTAATTTGGGTGTTTGGTGAAAAAACTTTTTAGAAGAGCTTTTTGGGTACAGAAAGCTAATTTGAAAAAGCTATTTCATGAGCTTTTTGGAAGAGCTTTCTGAAGAATTGGCTTTTTGTCTTACAACTTTGTTAGAAACAGCTAATTTTACTAAATAGTTTTTCAACAAACAGCTAATTCAAACGGTTAATACAAACAACTAACTCAAACAGCTAATAGCTAACAATTGTTTGCCAAACAGGGCCTGTAACTTTATTTGAATTTAGTTAAAGATTAAGAGAAGAAAGACATAGTATAGCTTTTAGTGGAGCAGTACATTATATTCATCAAGTATAAGTGGTGCTTTGGATGCTCTATTTGGAGCAAAGATTGCACTGTTTCTAGCTTATTATTCCTCTCTGGATCCAAAATTGTGCTTTTATTACCATTTTGGGCATCCTCTGAAAATTCTGCTGTTCACGACAAGTTTCCTTTGAAAATTCAATTTATGCCGGATTAGGAAAATTATTTGCAAACACGGAAGCAACAAAATCTTCAGTAAGTTGTCAAGGAACTCATTTCCTTAATGTGGCATCCATTAAAAGTAGGACTAGACAATCTGTTTATCCTAGGCATGTAATCTGCTGGGTGCCAAGTTTTGCTTTGTTTTTGTCTGAAGGCAAAAAAGCTGTAAAAGGGAAGGAGAAATCAAGGTCAAAAGAAGAAAAACTGAAGCCAAGTGATGATGAACTCAGGACTGCTATACGTGACATCCTTAAAGAAGTTGATTTCAATACGGTAAGAGTGTGGTGTTCTTACTGCTTCTGTGTGTCAGCTGGCTTCACGCTACATCTTGTTGCTTGGCTGATGGGCAATGCATCTATTTTTGTTACTTTACGTCATACATTAGCAGCTGTCAATCTTAAGTTCTTTTAGCATTGTCTTTGGTATCTGGATGCTCCGCCTTGCATCTTAGTGCAAAGTTACTCTTCTATCTGGAGCTATTTCTCCTTTCAGAATCAACTGTGAATTTCTAATTTTTTGGTTTGGAAATTTTATGAGGGTTCCACATAGGTTTTTGGATGATTGGCTTGAGATTACGCCCCTTGTACTGAAAACTCTAAAAGTAAACTGAACTGGCAATTAAAACAGAAAGCCACCAAAGCTGTTGCCCTAACATTGATTTCAGTTATCAGAAGACTATGAATTGGAATCTGATAGCGATATCAAGCAGGGCCAAGTGTTTATGGTTTCGAGGTCAAAGCTGGACTATTTCTGCATGCAATGTCTGCTGTTTGGGGCAACGATGGTGAATGTCCATCTAGGGCTGGCACTATTATAGGTTTCTGGTCATTCTGGGTGGTTCGCAGCTGGCACAATCCACATTGACTTTGTTTTGGGCTTGTTCTCTTTCAGTTTCTTTGCAATTGTATGTAAAAGCTGAGAGATTAAATGTGCCTGATGTGTTTTCTCAGCTGAAACCCATCTTTATTTTTGTGTTTTGTGATGATCCCTGATTCTGTTTTCAAATATCTGTATGTCCCAGGCAACCTTCACCGATATTCTCAAGCAGCTCGGTATGCTACTATGTTCCCTCTTTTTCCTCAGATTTGGTTCCGAGTATGTGATATAGATACCCATCCATGTACTAGCTTTCTCAGTGTTTTGGGGGTATTTAACCTAGTCTCAAGTGCCTCATTATTCTGCCTATGCCTGAGTGTTGATGGTCTGAAACAGGCACATTAGGGAAAATAACTGGTTATTGTTAATGTAGAAAATCTTACGAAAGGTGCGGACGTAATTATTGTCTGCTTCCCATATAGTGTCAAGAGTAACAAAGGAGCAGACTTATCTACTTTGGGTTATAGAGGACTATGGCACGGCTTCATCTCAAACTCTTTCTACCTTTGATGTGAGTGATCAACCTTTTACACCTGTGTTCAAACAAGAACCTCTGCCGTTCATTTTAGGGGCTCAGGTTGCATATATTTGGTAATCGTCCACCCACTCACTGCTCCCCCTCCCTCCACCTCAAACCCCCCCCCCCCAACCAAAAAAGGAAGAAGACCAGCCGCCTACATGGGATCTTGGCATTATGACCTGGTTTAGGCTTAGGCCTGGTATAACTTAAAAACGAACTTCATCTGTGCAGCGAAGCAATTCAACACCGATCTGGCACCTAGAAAGTCATTAATCAAGCTCATGATTCAGGATGAGCTTACAAGACTAGCCGAAGAAGCTGACGATGAGGAAGAGGGAGATGATGGGGATGCCAAAAAAGATGATGCCCAGGCTGCTGCCAAAGACGTTGAGGCCTGAGTTATTTGATATCCAAGAACAATGTATAATGCATGTAATTGCCTGTTGTCTGTGCTCTTCTCTGCTCCCTTCCTTGATTCTGTCTCTGGGTAGAGAAAATAGGCTGTATTTAACCTAGTCCTACTAGTTGTGGCTCATGTTGTGTAATCTAAGTGGCTGTAATGTTGGTCAATAGATTGATAGTATCCTGGCAAGCAAAGTACATACTAGCTTTATGCTGGGGAAGTTGTAGAACTGTTGAAATGATAAATTATGCAGCTGGTAATACTGTATAAGCATTCATCAGGTTATACATCTTATTACTGTCCCTCCCTCTTATTTGCTGAGCTCTGAGTGGACTAGAGACTAACGGTATGTTTGTTATGAGCCTATTGAATTTGCTGCCTGCTCTAACATGTTATAATTTGTTCAATTTAGCTCAAATTTGCTAATTGTTAGTCAAATCTGTTGAAATTTGCTTTAGTCGGCTCGAATTTGCTCTAGCCTGTTCAAATATATTAACTGCCAGTCAAAGTTGCTTGAACTTACTTCAAGCTACTCACTAATTTGCTTCCAAACAGCTCAAATCTATTAACTGTCAGTCAAATATTTTCAAACTTAGTCAACGCATGATACAAATTGCTTTCTATTTGTTAAATCTGCTGAAATTTGCTCTAATATGCTCTAATCCCTCCAAATCCAATATACTTTATGTTTATCTAATATACTCATGATGGATAGACTTTAAATTTCTGTATATTTTTACACCCTAGAGAGTTGATGAACATTGTCACCTTTACTTCTCTTATGTTGCTTTTGTACTTCCTTGGTTTAAACCATATGTTTTCTTTGCCTGTTGCTTTTGTACTTCCTTGGTTTAAACCATATGTTTTGCTTTGAATTTTAGTAGTAATACATTAGTTTTTGACAGAGGGGTGAGAATTTTGAGATTTTGTAATTTTGTTGCTTTTATACTTCGTTGGTTTAAACTTTAAACCATATGTTTTGCTTTGAATTTTGGTATAATACGTTTTTTGACAGAGGTGTGGAAATTTCAACATTTTGTAATTTTGTTTATAATAGTTAGTGTGTGCCATTACGGTTAAGCATGAACATTGGGCACCCTGAAACCAACCAAATAATTTCGGTTCTGGTTTTCAAAAATTAGGAACCAGTTTGAATGGTTTCGATTATTGCTTTGAGAACTAGGAATTGATATTTCAGCATGTAATTTGAGATTGCTCATGGATTTTTCCGATTCGTAAGGACTTTTTGTGCATTTTGTTCCTTTGGGTTTTTTAGTATTTCAAGTGGCAAGTTAAATTTTACATTTTTGTAACAATAATTTCACAATGGCACTGCCTTAATTACTTTTATGTTTTGTAGAATGGTAGAGGATTGGGTTTACTAATTTTCAATTTCAACTTTTAGATTTTGACATATCAAACATCCCTACCCTCAAAAGCAGGAAAAATTAAATTTTTTAGTTGAAAATGTTAAAATTTACATGTAGTGGGTACCCAGAATCAGAATTGAAATCGGCCCTTCTGCCTCCATTTCCAAAACATATGAACCAATTAAGTAGTTCTGATTCCAAGTTTTAGGGAGGGTATAAGGAGCCGCTCTCCCCTATATGTCGTATCATTTGGATAGGTTAGAAGGCCAAGTGAGAGCTTAGAAGCTAGAACATAGAAGTGCGCTCGTATTATGATTTTGCTTTTGGGTTTGAAAGAGCAACTAGAGCATATAATGCAATTATAATACAATGCGAAAGAAGAAATGGAAAATAGAATTTACTGGACGAGGCATCTGCCTTAACCACTAGGCTAAGGCCTCATAAGCACCTTGCATTATGATTTTGAAGTTATAGTTTTAGTTCCCATTCTCTTTATCTTTTTCTTTTGCTTTCTTTTTATTTTAGTTCCCATATCCTCCAGCGATGTGTGAATATTTAGTTCAAATTAAAGATTCCACTAGCAACTATATGCTTGTAAAAACAAAAGAACTTTTTTCTGTTGGGAATATCACACATGAGTAAAGAAATCCCACATCGGGAGTTTGAAAAGAAAGGTCATGGTATATAAGTCAAGTGGGCTACTCCTTCTATTGCCAATTGGTTTTAGAATGAAACCCCACTTGGGCTTGTTGCCATGGACCTTGGTTGAAGTGGGCTCCTTCCTTGGATCTCCCCAACAAGCGGTATCAGAGCCGGTGGTACGTTCGGTTAGGCGACAAAGGTGTGGCATGATGGACCCCATGGACGAGCTTGGTGAAGTGACACGCAGGTGTTGATCGAGTGATAATACGTATGCTGCAGCGTGGCTCGATGGTGTGGATAAACTCTTGATGGTGGCTTGACACCTTAGTAAAGGCTTCCGCTCAAGGGGGAGCTTGTGCGTTGATGTGGTGTAAAAGAGACTCATGTGTGAGGGGGAGATTATTGGAAATATCACACATAAGTAAACAAGGCCCACATCGAGAGTTTGAAAAGAAAGGTCATGGTATATAAGTCAAGTGGGCTACTCCTTCTATTGCCAATTGGTTTTAGAATGGAATCTCACTTGGGCTTGTTGCCATGGACCTTGGTTGAAGTGGGCTCCCTCCTTGGATCTCCCCGACATTTGCCTTTTTGGGTGAGATGGTATCCTTGAACAAAGAGGGTGGAACTGGCATATATTTTAGCCATGTTTATTGAGACAAGTTGTTTTAGTCAGTGATGAATCTAGACATTTAGATCAGGAGTATCTATCTACTAACATTCATCACCGTATATATTAAAAAATAAAGTTAAAATAATGTACAACGTACGATAGTTTGCTATCACAATTGTTGTTTATGTTTTTTCATGTTTTGAAATCAATGTATAACAAAACCATTAGAAAATGTGTCAAATTTAAATCACTCTCAATATAACAAGCTATCTACGGGCCTAACCCCTCAATTTTGTTTGCTTTTGACATATTGCTTTCAAAATTCAACTGAAAGGAGAACTAGGACTAGGAACATGGGTGGATCTTCTTTTATGCTAGGGGTGTCTACCCTTGGCCCAAAAAGTGTTTTGAGTTGCTATTTTAAAAGGGTTGAAATTATCATGATTGGACACCTCTAAAATAGGTCCAACAAGTTTAAGATATCATTGCAATTAGCAGACCCAACTACTAAAAATTATAATTTTTATTTTGTAGTAAAAAACATAGTCGTAAAAATGGGTCATAAGCAATCCAAAACAATAAATCCAATAGCTCAACATCTCTCCCATCCCATGCTCTCATTCTATGGCTCTCTAAGTCTACCTCATCCAGTCATCCTCCTAGAAGTGGCGGATCTAGACATCCAGATCAGGAGTGTCCACTTAATAACATTCATCACCATATATACTAAAAAATAAAGTTAAAGTAATGTACAAAATGCAATAGTCCTACTATTATAATTATCGTTTATGTTTTTTCATGTTTTGAAATCCATGCCTGATAAAGTTATTAGAAATGTGTCAAATTTAAATCTTTCTCAATATAACAAACTATCTATGGGCCTAACCCCTCAATTTGGTCAATGTGATCTTCTTTTGGCATAATGCTTTCAAAATTTAACTAAAAGGAGAATTAGGACTAGGAAAATGACTGGAGGAGAGAGATTTAGAGAGCCATAAAGTGAGAGTATGGGATGGGAGAGATGTTGAGTTGTTGGATTTGTTGCTTTGGATTGCTTATGACCCATCTTTACAACTGTATATTTTATTAAAAAAAGAAAATTATAATTGTTAGTAGTTAGGCCTGCTAATTGTAAGGATATCTTAGACTTGTTGGACCTATTTTAAGATGTGCAATTATAATAACTTTAACCCCTTTAAAATAGTAACTTAAAATTTTTTTTGAGTTTGGGATGTCCCTAGCATATAAGAAGATCCGCCCATGGTTTTAGCTCACTTGGACCCTAGATGTCCAATAATTGCACGATATTTTAATCCAACTTCTTTCACGCTTGTAATGGTTTAAGCTACACATCACTAGAGATGACTCATCTTAGATTTTGCGCCACTCTTTTACCCGGCAGTTTCATCCCCCCAAAAAAAAGAAAAGAAAAGGACACACACAAAAATAACTAACTGAACCTCTGAAACTCTCAAAAGATTTTCCTTAAAAGAAGTCTATTTCTTCCATCCACTTGGATAAGTTTTTTTTTTTTTTTTTGGGGTTTTAGATCTTCCATTTCACTAGAATCGAGTTACTGTTGGCCTAATAAAGGGTGAAACTCCCCTATCACAAATTTTCTCCATTTACAAAACTCGAACCCGAGATCTTACGTAAGAAAAATAAATGAAAAACCATTTAAATAACCTGTGTTGGTATCCACTTAAATAAGATAGTTTCACATTAAGAATTTATGTGATAGAAGTATGACTTCCGACAATGTGGACCACCACATATATATATATATATATATATTATATATATATATATATATATATATATGTATATATATATATATATATATCTATATATATATATATATATATATATATATATACACAATTGCGTCTAGTCGTAAAGGCACACGCTTATAGTTTCGTAGAATATTTCCTCAAAATGACACCTAACCACTCCAAAATCCCCCACCCCCCAAAAAAAGAGAAATAGAAAAATAACCAAAGGTCAAAAACAGTACTTGTTTGCTAGTTGATGTAATGTTCTTTTTAGTTTTGGCCTTTGGACCTTTGTTTTACCAAACTTTCCTATCACAAATTTTCTCCATTTATAAGACTTGAACTCAATCAAACCACTTAAACGAATCTTTGTTGGTATTTAACGTTCTTATTAGTGGCTAATGGCTATAACTAGATAATATTGACTTGTCTAAATGTTTCCGATAAATAGCTTCATGGTTCATTGGTGAAAATGCTAGTTTCATATGTTGATATCCTTTAGCAAGGGGACTGTGAGAAGCATAATTCATTATAGAGTTTAGGAGCCGGGTATCATACATAATTTTGTGGAGGTTTGCATCCAAAGAATTTTTAGAAAATTGCTGTAGTATTTGATGTATATTGTTGGATTAGGAAAGTTATTCACAGGCCATGAGTCTGTATGAATTGCTATAGTCTGCTTGGCATGTTTGTGCCTTGAACAGAGGCGGAGTCAGGATTCAAAGTAAGGGGGGCGAGATTAATAATACACATAATATAAACTTTAATAGTTTTAAAAATAAAGTACGCAGCTAATACATTCAAAAAAGTTGTAATCGACGAGATCTCATGTTTTGAAAGTAAATCATGATATTGTCGTTCGACAAACTTTTAAAAAAATCAATCTCAAAATAAGTACAAGGAACAAAATTAGAAAAAATTTAAAGGGCACTTGCAAAAATTCAAAAGAAAAATATGTAGAGGGCAACATGAGGAGTTGAACCCACAACCTTCCACATTTAACAATAGGCAACCAACTACTCTGCTATGCACATCTTTGTAAAGTATTTAGGAACTAATTAATTTATATCTATTTTTTCCCACAAGAATATTCTACATTTAATTTTTTTCCCTCAAAAAATTGGGGGGTCAATTGACCTCCCTTACCCCTTCATGGCTCCGCCCATGGCCTTGAATTTGAAGTGCTATGGAAGGACCAGAATGGCATACAGTCATATAAATACACATCTACATGCAAGCTTGACTATTTTTAAGGAATTTAGTGGGTTTTTAGCCTAATCTCAAGTGCCCTAGTGTTCTACCTATGCCTAAGTGTCGGCTGTTTCAATTCACAATGTATAAAGGCTATTAGCGTTAGCAAAATAGTTTTCCACTGCTTGTTTAGATGTGATATAAAGCTTCCTATAAACTTGTGCAGTGATGGTGAATAACAAAATTTTATGCACGAAATACCTCTATAACCACATTAGAAATACGTGGAGAACATAGTTATTCCATTCACATAATTATTCCAGCTGACGAGGGCACGAATATCATTCTTTGTCCATCCCTTCGATTTCTTTCCTCTAATTGTTCACTAGCCTTGCTCTGTGTAGGAAGATTAAAAAGACTAACCTTTAGGGCGGAAACGTAGGAATCAATTGCCGAAATTAGCCCACGAGATGTAATCAAAGCTAAAGGGCTGCTATCACAGTCGCCTTGAGTGCCATGTCCCAAAGCTGAATTCCGCTTGACGGTTGGATAGTCGTAGGGGGGAAGGAGAGACATGGTGTTCTATTTATGGGGTTGATGTATTACTTGTTAATAATTGGACCCCCTAAACATCCTTTTATAATTTTAGGTCATTACTACTGCTTAGGTAGCTTAATTGGCCGTTTATCCCTAATAAAATGAGGGCCGATCAACAGCTCCAACTTGACCACATAGGCTGCATATCACATGTCTCTCTAGAAATCACAATTCTTCACACTTCATACTAGGAATGGAACATATGAATAAAAAGTAACCAATATTGTTATACTAAGTTTCTATCTAACTAACATAACACTTTCACAAATACAGATACCCCAAATCATTCAAACATCACCAGTGACATAGCTAGTCCCTTATGCCATACGATATATCGTATTATTATATACTCAATGTCATATGATTATATATTCATTATAATTGCTCGTGCTGATATAGTGAAGATGGATAGATTTTGCCTTAAATACTCATGATATTTCATCTTAGCTTAATTGCTTTCCTAATGTGTTCTCTTTGAACCGTATATATCGTGGTCCTTAAGAAATATATTAAGGTATTATCATCAAGTTTCGACTTCATATCATAGCTTTAAGTTGACAGGTCATCGGTAGGAAAGTCAATTGTCACTCCATGAATGAGTCATCTTATAATTAAGCACACATATTATGAAATGTGTGTCATGCCATAGCTCCCGCTCAGCTAGGCATGTCACTTCATAGGCCTTGCGAATCACTAGTTTAGATTTTCACCCTAAAATCTAACCTGAGCCATTAAATTAACATACTAAATATTAATTTTGACACTTAATATTTGGCTCCTAAGGCTTCAATATGAAATCTAACATTTCATATTCGACTCCCTCGAGTCTCATCTTAGACCTACTAAGGCAACTATATTCCTTTATTCATACACTTCTAGTATGAGTGCTTACTATTGCACACCTATTGTCAATATGATTCAGTCTCATCCTACCAGTTACTCGAACGTCAGGGCGATTGCCTATGTGACTAGATCAATAAGAAGCCTACGGCATTTCAATATGCCTAACATGCAACGAATCACGAACATTAAGAAAAAGAAACATCAACCATTATTAAATAAATGCTCAAAATATTCCATCACACAACAAGATTTATCAAAAAATTAAACACTACGAAGTCCTAGTAGGAATCGACTTAGTTAACAGATCAGCAGTATCTTGTTAGTAGATATATACTTAATGACAACTTCTTCGGTCTTTTTGGCATCTTGCATAAAGCAATAATGCCTCTTGATGCGCTTGGTCTTTCTATGGGACTTCAGATCCTTAGCAAAGTGGATGTCAGCAGTATTGTCACATAACATCTTAACAAGATCATCAATTCTAGGAGTGAGAATAAGATCCCAAAGGAAACTCTTAAGCCACATTGCCTCCTGAGTGGCAAGTCTACATGTGATATACTCTGCCTTTATAGTCGATAGAGTTATGTAGTCTTGGTTATTGCACCATGATATAGCTCCCCCACCAGGATGAAGAAATATCATGAGGTTGACTTACACTCATCTGGGTTACCACCCTAATGGACATCTGAGTATCCTTTCATCTTGAGGTCCCTACCTTGATTGCAAAGGACCAAGTCAATAGTATCACGAAGGTAGCTCATGATTCTCTCGACGGCTTACCAATGAGTAGGTCCTGGGTTACTTTGGTAATGACTTACCAAACCAACTAACAACCGTAAAGTAAATGTTAGATTGTGTACATAACATGACGTACATTAAATTGCCTACTGCACTAGCGTAAGAGACCTTGCTCACTTTTTCTTTTCATCATTGTTTTAGGGCAATAGTTAAGACTCAAGATCAAACACTTCTTAATTAGAGTGTCTACAGGTTTGGAATTGTGCATTTGGAAACATTTTAAGATTTTTTTAACATATGCTTCCTAGCACATACCTTGAAGTTTTGAGATAGTTTCTGACTACTTCTGCAACTAGGACATACCTAACTTCACCCATGTGCTTCATCTTAAAGACAGAGGACAACCACTTCTTAGTGGCTTTGATCATCTCCAAGTTGTTCCTATCCAGCAGTATGTCATCAACATACAGGGTAAGAAATATAATCCCCCCCGATTGTTTTTTTGATATACACAAAATGGTTCTCTGAAATCATGGATAAGCCAAATGAAGTTATCGCTTCATGAAATCTAAAGTACCAAGATCAAGAAGATTGCTTAAGACCATATATTGACCTTTTAAGATGGCACACCTTATCCTCTTGACCCTTTGATACAAAACCAATGGATTGGTCCGTATAGATCTCTTCCTCAAGGTTGCCATTGAAGAAAGCAATATTTACATATATTTGAAACAACTCTAAGTCTAAATGGGCACCTAGGGCTAGGATTAGGTGAATAGAGGCAAATCTCACCACAAGGAAAAATATCTCTTCGTAGTCTATACTCTCAATTTGGATAAAGTATTTTGACACTAGATGTGCCTTGAACTTGTCGATCGATCCATCTGCTCATCATTTTATCTTGAAAACCCACTTGTTTCCAATATACTTACATCAAGGTGGAAGATCAGTGAGTTCTAAACCTTATTTCTTGCCATTGAATCCATTTTCCAAGGCAATGCATGCATAGGAATATTTCCTCTTTTATTTGGAAATATTATCGAGGTTTATGCTCACTCCTTCCGATCTTAGGACCTTTATTATTAGTCTGCCTAGGTAAAGAATCACTTCCCCTTTCTCTAAGAGGTGTGAGGCCCTTAGTATGTAGGGAATCACTCTTACTATCTGTTTGAGGTGTGGGGTCTTGAATATGTGGATTAACCACATGTTTAGGAATAGGAGATTAAGGATGAACCTCATTCTCAGGTTGACTCTCATCAGAAATTGAAGATTGAGGGTAAACCTCATTCTCCTAAACAAATAAGCCTCCCCTATTTCTATCGGATAGGAGAGATGTACCATCATCGGTGACTTGGTGACAATTCCAATCCTTTCCCTCACCGCGAGATGGTTGAATGTCTTGCTTTAACTCATACAGTTCAACGCCTTTTTTTTATTTCACTAATGCTAGGGAACTCATCCTCAAGAAAGTTGACATTGTGGGAATTGAGTTCCTGTCATGCCATCATTTGGATGTTCCCCGTACATCACATGCCCTTTGGAATGTTCGAAATACCTTATTAACATCATCTTGGTAGCTCTTGAACCAAGTTTCCCATACTTGTGGCTTAGGTTATGCACATAGCCAGCCAAACCTCATAGGCGTAAGTGATCCAAAGATTATTTTTTACCTAACTATGACTTATATGGTGTGGCAGATAAACTCTTTCTTAGCACACTGTTAAGAATATAAGTTGTCGTAAGCAGTGCATCCCCCTAAAAACTAATTAGAAGGTTAGCATGCGCCATCATCAACCTGACCATGTCAAGCAATGTCCTGTTCCTACACTCTGCAACACAGTTATGTTGTAGACTGCGTGAAATCATTAGCTGTCTTTGTATAACTTTTCCTTTACCAAACTCTTTGAACATATAAGCAAGATATTCACGACTTCAATTGCTATGAATAGTTTTAATTGTTCGTCCCAATTGTGTCTCTACTTCTACTATGAGGTGTTTGAACATATCAAGTGGCTCACAGCAGTGAGATAATAGGCACACATACCCAAATTGTGAATAATCACTGTAAGAGTAATAGAATAAATTACCTTATGATGTGCTTTCACATTCATGGGCCCGCAGATATTTGAGTGGATTCACTCTAAGGGACTCGATGCTCTCGAGGCCTTATCAAAAGGCCTTATAGTTGCTTTGCTAGCTAGACATGGCTTATGCCTATGTACCTTAATTAACCCTAGTGAGTCATTCTAAAAGACCTTCTTTTTCTAGACTACTCATTCTATCTTAACCCAGATGGCCAAGTCGAGTATGCCACTTAACAGATTTAGAATCAGATTCAAAATATGAGACAAAAACAAAAGATATATTATTATAAGAATCATTCAAATTTAAAATAATGAATCCTTTTTTAGTGTTGCATGGCCAAACAAATTGCCTTTAAAAAAATGTCTAAACTATTATGATGAAAACCAAATAGAAAAACCTACTCTCATTAGAGAAACGAAAGACACTAAGGAGCATCGCGCACCAGGTGTATAGAGAGTGATGGCCAGCTTGTTTTTTCCTCTTTCAGTGTTGCATGGCCAGCTTGCTTTTTCTATAGAGTTTTAGCTGGTTTGTTCCTACTCCAAGGACATCTTCCTCACTGTCATTTCCCAGGGCGACAGTGAATTCGCAGAGTAGCGATAGAACTCCACTTATTTAGCCTCATCCCGAATTATGTGCTTGGTTGCTTACGTGTCTACAATCCATTGAGGAAGAGAGTTAGCAACAAATCCATGGGAATAAACATATAATTCCAGAGTTTAGTGGAAAGAGATACTTTAGTTGGCTCAGGACAATCTTGAGCAAAATGCCTCTTCTTTCCTCAGTTATAGCACATACTCTTCCTTCCATTGCCCTTAGGCTTTTGTTTTTGGCCATAGAACCTCTAGAGTAGAAGTTTTGAGGAGGGAAAGGATCCTTCTTGAGCTTCTTGCCATGATAAGGTCTGTTGTTCTTCGGCCTATTCCCTTTGGTAACAAATGCCACATTGGAAGGGGCGAACGATTTCAAGCACTCTTCCTCCATTTCGAGGTGCTTTGAATTTTCCTTGAAGCTTTGAATGTTCTCATTATGCATCAAATGAGTTTAAAGCTCATTCAATGATTAGTTTCATATGGGCGGGCTTGAATACATTTAGTACTTGTTCCTCCTTAGGGACATCTCACCCAACAGCCTTAAGATCTTGAATGCTGTAGATGTTCGGAGATACTTCGACTAGAATCAATAGTATATTGCACCCACTTTAATTACAAGCTACACAACCATTTAGCAGATGTTTGACCAAATTTGATCTTAAGTGGGTCTCACATTCGTTAGCAGTGGGATAAAGTTCAAATTCTCATAGGAGATCGTCAAGCATGCATGACAGCAGACTGTAGCCTGCTGATTCATCTCTTTTGAATCAGGCTTGGTATGCCTTTAGGTTTTCTTTGTACTGCTCATTAGCAATAATATCTTGGCCTGGCTCATCTTTGTCTGCTGGGGCAGGCATTGAGGCCGTCAGGAGATATACTATATCACCCTCATTCAGGTTGAATTGAACCTTCAGATTCTAAATATCATGATTAGTGTTATCCAAGTAGGCATACTACCTGTGAAGTGCTTAGCTGCCTAATTTGAAAGTATATATAAAGTATTAGGGATATCATTAAACAATTAAATTATCAAAACCCATTGTTCGCATATCATATGTTCGAAAATTTCGCTAAGCTCATAATAATCACATGTGGATATGAACCGGAAGCTCTTCTAGTTAATTTATCACATAATTTCATAAATTTTTTAAAGCTAATTCACACATTAACTAGTGACCATCACAAAGGTATTCACCTTTAATTAGGTACAACACATTTGCACAAGGCTATATTATACAAAACTAATTTACATAATATGTCTAATAAAAAAATTTTATTTTGGCAACATATAACACATAGTTATATATCCTACGTCAAAGGTTTATATTATTATATAAATCTGATTCATATAACAACATGAAACAAACATATGAAATCCATCCAGAAACATAAAATCAATTTGGAATGGCAACTCAATTATACAAAACTCATTTATATAATTTTACCTGTAACATGAAACAAATCCACTCGTATATTGTGAACATTTGTATGATTATGCTAAAATAACACAAAACATATTCATTATACTCACAATTTATTACATTAACACATTTACATAAAAAATTGTAACATATTCAAATTATTACTAGCAAAGCTAATAAGCATGGACAATTAACAAATAATTAAACATGGCCAAACCTTAGCCAAAAAATAGATTCATGCCAACAACCCAAGATATTATTTAAACTTAAGAATACATCCAAAATAAATAAATAAATACAGATAAATAAGTGAAAAAGAGGGTACCCCCGTACAAATAAGAACTCACCCCTTCCCAAAACAAAAACCCTTGCTCCAAAACATTTCTTAATCTTCTCATCTTCCTATCTCCTTCTCTGAATCCCTTTCTAATGCGTAAAAAAATGGAGCTCTGAAGCTCCTCATTCTCGACCTTATTGCCTCTGTAACGCCCCCAAAATGCTAATGACATGATTTACGGAAAACTACAGTGGAAGACTTAATGATAGAAGGTGCTACCGCCGTCCTGATAAGGATAAAGCTCACTAAAACTATTTAATCTTGCAAATCAAGTTCAAATCACAATATCCATTAAACTGTAATACTTCAAGACCAAAGTCCATAATAGTTCAATCTTCAATACAATCGGCTTAATCATACCATATGCTAACTCGCACTCCACACTACACAAGTAAAGACCCAACTTGATCCTGAGGTCGATCCTAACATTCATGCTATGCTGAATCCACTGTGAGCATTTGACGAGTTCCAAAAGGGCTTGCTAAATGGAGAAACATGTGATACTTCATCACCTAAAATGGAAAACATGAAAACAATTCGAAAATATGAGCAAAAACTCAGTGCATGCATTCCTGTATTGTAAAATGAGCATAGAAATACTGTTGATGGGTACCCGCTTTTGCAATTCATTTAGTTCGCAATAGCAATGAAAATGAAAGTAACATGAAACTGAATTGCTCATTATTATCTGGATGTGAACCCCTTGCAATGATATGATCTATACATAGGTATACACCTGCCAATCCGATCAAGAGTTGACCTGAAGCCGCACGGGTAAATGATGGGTTGACGCCTTATAGATGATAACTGACGGGGTCACAAGTTAAATGGCAAATCACTGTATAAACTGATTCATTGATAAACTCATTAAGAGTTGTAACTTGACAAACATGTTCTGCTTTCTGAAGATACAGGCAATGGAAGTACCTTGAGTCTTTGAAAATGTCATCTGACTTGATACAAGTCAACTGTTTCATAAATGTCATCTGACTTGATAAATATATTCTGACTTGATAACACTTATGCATAACGGGAACGGGAACGATAACTAGGCCTCGACTCTGTTTCATAAATGTCATTGTAGGTATGTGTAATTAGTAAATGATCCTTACTCTCGTAATTGAGTAAGTAAAAGTATGTGTAATAGAAATTGAGTACTTAAATGATATACATAACTTGGGTATTTCAATATAATTTCAAAACTGAATGGGTGAAAGTAATTAAATTTGATATAAAGTAAATGAAAGTAAAATAGTCCACAATGAGATAATTGAAATTACAAAGGAAAATCCCTTGATGGTGACAATTGAGAGAGTGATTGTAACCTTTTCTAAAATAGGTTGCTGATACGGGTTTAAGACTCGCTGATGTATAGCTTGGTTCAAGATAACAACGAGTAAACTAGATTGGCTTGATAAATACATTTGATGCATTCTGGATTGAATAAGTAATAAAGGTTTGAGATCAAGAGGGATATATCTTGGTTCCAAATAGCATAAATAGCAATAATTTGGTTTGATAAATATAGTTTCTCAGTCACAACTCTCCCACTTCTCATATTTCATTCATAAATCCATTAGATATAGAATTCCACCTCAAATGAATCATCGAACTTAATGGAAGCTATTAAGCTCACTAAACTTGGTATTTTCTTTATAAAATTCATAAATGATTTAAAGCTCATGAACAAGGTCCCAAATTGTATACTTGTCTTCTTCTTTCTCATTAATCAAGTAAAAGCCCTATGAACGTCCATGAATATTCATTTTTCCCTTAAATGACCTTACGTGGCCCAAAATACACAAAATGAGTGCATGATCAATCTCACCTAATCTTTATTATTGCTTTTTACACAATTACTCCAAATGCTTTCAAAAATACCAAACTCAAAATACTCAACCAAAATTCATGAAATCTTATATGAAATTCGAAAATAACATGAAAAATCTACAGTACAATTTTCTAAATTTTCCTCCAAGTATACGCTGCACAAAAATTGCAATAACAGTCCAATTTGCACCAAAGCAGGTCAGTTCAATTTAAAAGTTCATAACTTTCACCCTAGACTTCAAATGGAGACTAAAATCCCAATATGAAAAGATTAAGAAGTTTCAAAAAACTTTCATTTACAACACAAAATATGATTCTCACAATAGGGTTCCCAAAATGGGGCTAAAATACAAGTGTGTCAGTTTTTAGTCTATTCTACGCAATTTCGGTAAAATGACCATAAATTTTTCCATAGATCTCAGATTAAGGCGATTCAAGAGGCATTTGAAAGCTAACACACAGAACTATCTACCCACCAAAAATTATAATTTGTCAAGGGGCCAATCATTACCAGTTTAATCATGAACTCTGCCCTATTTTGCTGAAATTTTCAGCCTCACTGTTTTGACTTTTCCCTCTCTTTTTCATATAAATCCTCACTTGAAATCATTCCAAATCACCAAAAGCATCATCATAATCATCAATAAAAGTAAAGACTATAAAATCAAATACAAATCAATCCATAAATATGATTTTTAACTTAAGCTTGTATGAACATGATCATCCCTAAACCCTAGCATGATTCAAGCTCAACTTCACCATGATCAATACCAAAATAACTCTTAGTTCTTATCAAGACATCAAAACAATAATCAAAACAAAAATAAAAATCAAAACCAACAAGATCAAATTTCAATAGAGGTGGGAAAGTCTGACCCGACACGATAACACGACACGAACCCGACCCGAAGTTACTGAGAGAAACACGAATCCGACTTGAACTGAACCGATTTCAACCCGAAGTCGATACGATTTGACCGTTTAGTGTGACAACTTGTTATTTTTCAGTTTTGAGCAGATCTAAGCTATTTTCAAGGCTGACACGAAATTAATCCGTTTATTAAATAGGTCAACCCGACCTGACTCGTTTTCCAGCTCTAAATTTCAAGATTACTCACTTTGATTGCAAATAAGTTGAGATGCAGATGAGGTTTGGTGGTTTTGATGATGGAGGATGGTGGCTAGAGGTAGAAGGATGTCGGGGGGTCGGAGATCACCATAGATGGCCGAAAAACTGGCCAGAAATTAGCCAAAACTGGCTGGAGTT
The DNA here is from genome assembly GCA_029747015.1 of Carnegiea gigantea. NCBI lineage: Eukaryota > Viridiplantae > Streptophyta > Magnoliopsida > Caryophyllales > Cactaceae > Carnegiea > Carnegiea gigantea. The sequence continues at coordinate 355,155 of JAKOGI010000657.1, read as the reverse complement.
GCTGCTGGCAGTGGGGGAGAGAAAGAAGAGAGAGAAAATGGAGTTTGTGGATTATGATGTGTGTTTTGACTAATCAACTCATTTGGTTGAAATTTTATCTAGTAAAGCCACCTTTTTAAGCTAACCATGGTTAAGTTTAACCATGGCAATTAGTTAGATTAATAGGCAACTTGTTGGGCTTCAAACTGGCTGAAATAAGTTGGGTTCCGGAATAAAACGCTTCGTAACGATAACGTTTTTACGTAACTCAAAATTAAATTTTTGTAATGTTATAAAAATAATAATAACAATAATAATAATAACAATAATAACAATAATAATAATAATGATTATAATAATAATAATAATTTCTCAAACCATAATTATCAAGGCCTACTATCGATTTACCCGATATTTAATTAATTAACAAAACTTGAATTAACAATCAATGAAATTTGAATTGCAAAATGGGATCCAAATAAAATATGCCCCCATTGGGATTAGTAAATATGATAATTGAAGGCGACAAATTTAAATGACATAAAGTAATTCGGTAAATATATAAATTGAGGGTAATTGAATTAATGAACATGATTTGGTTAAACAAATAACCATGAGTGATTAAATCCATAAACATGATAAATTAAATGAATAAACATGATTAATTGAATAAATAAATATGATTTAAATAAATAAATGTGGGTTAGGATTAGGGTATTACAGCCTTCCCCTCTTAAAGAGTTTCGTTCTCGAAACTTATGACACTTGCCAAATATATACAATGCTGCTTTAAAAACACATGGACCATTAGTTCCTATTACTTCCCTCTGAAGAGGTATAATTTGCTCAATGTACTCCGATCAAGGGTGTCTACGTATTGTATAACTGCTTAATTCCATGTTTCAGTAGTAGATCCGGATACTTCTCACACAATATCCTCAATGAACTCAATTACTTTGATTCAAAATTGATATTCTCTTCGAGAGAAAAGAACCTTATTACTAGTGAAGAAGTGCTCACTACTAGTTCATCACCTTGTCCACTAATAAAAACTGTTGTATACCCTGATAAGTACTCTGATACTCGTACGAGCAATAAAACACGTCATATACATGTTCGGGTTCAACAGGTAGGTGCAGTCAATAAGTTATAGGATTTAACCTTTCACTGAATCATAGAGCCCATGTAACTAGTCCCTACTTATCCTTGGATAGTCGGTCTCTTACTACTTTTATTAGAAAAGCCTTTTGAAATACTTCGTAACCCATCTGAAACTTTGGTTATTTCTTTGTTTTGCCAGCACAACTCTTTTGTCGACCTCGTATCACTTTAACACGTACTTGAATTTTCCCTCTTAATGCTTGCTTAGGTTAGCTCTGACCTTATACTCAATGTTTTTTTCTGGCTCACTCCAATATAATTAGATAGTGCTCGTTATTATGCCCTTATCAAAATGTCCTCATCTGATATTCCTAATGCATCACATCATCTCCTCTCATCAGACTACTCAAGGATCTGCTCCCGGTCGATAATGGGCAATGAAATGACCATGGTTAGGGATGAGAGTGATGAAGTTCTTATCCAAGTGAATCATTGCATACAAAAGAAATGAACAATGAGACTAGAGAAGATTTATAATGGAGGAATTAACATAGGGGGTTAGAATAAAGATAAACATAAGTGTCTCATAAATTCTGAAATATAATACCACGAGAATCGTGGTTTATAAATATTGATAATAAAGGATCCAATACATAGTGATCCAAGAAGATAGATGGCCCAGTTACCTTTGAGTTTAGCTGATAATTTAAAAAAAAAAAAAAACAAGATGCCAGCAACAGAGTTCCAACAGGGTGACTTTCTAGATACTATTGACAGAATAAATGCAATCGAGGGAGTGGCCAAACAAAATCAATAAATAGATAAATAGATTGGATAAATAAGGTACAATGGATAAATAAATAGCTTGAACAAGCAAGGTCTAATGAATAGATAAATGGATTGAATAGGCTGCAGTGGAAACATGCATTTGCTCATATGGAGCCAAGTCAAGTACGACAATAAGATTAAATAAGGATTACTGAAGTTTACTTATGAGGATATAAGATATAGGTGTGAGAATTGCAAGTGCCATAAATAGATTAATAGATTGAACCAGTAAAATGCAATGGATAGATCAGTAGATTGAACGAGCAAAGTACCAATGGATAGATCAGTAGATTGAACGAGCAAAGTACCAATGGATAAGTAAATAGACTGAATAAGTGACATTAGAAACGTGCCTTTGCTCATATGAAACCAATTCAAGTCCAGTAATAAGATTGAACAGAAAAGCTAGAGTTTACTTATGAGCATGTAAGATATATGTGTGGGAGTTGAAGTTCAAAATAAGGAGAGTAAGAGGATTATGACATTCGCAATCATCCACACCAATAAGAGTTAAATTACATTATGAATTCAGAACAAGTTATACAAGCGTATTATTATGAATAAATGAGATGTAAGGTAGATAAGGGAATCATCTCTCAATGAAATGAACTACAACTCAAGATCATAAAATACAGATGGTGAAGGCCGAGAGCACGGGAATGTTGACAATCATATAAGGTTGAACAAAAAATGTATTGCACATTTAACAATGGGTTTGCAAAGACATAGAAGATCACGCTAATAAGAACATCGAGTTGAAATACAAGGGAGATTAAACAATATTGGATAGTATCAAGTTTTGAAGATGAGACAAGCAAACAAGAATTACTATAAATAGGTATTCTTGCAAAAGATAAACTGTGGTTGCATGGTTTAGGTGTGATATTCGAACCTTAAATCATTCTTAGAAAAGACATCTGTTGTTGGCAGTAAATCCCATAAATCATTTGTGCAAGGTATAGGGCACTTATTTTTGATTATGATTTTGTTCAGTTCTCTACATTCAGTACACAACCATAAGATTCTGTCTTCCTTCTTCAAACATATAAAACTAGGGTTTTCCATAGTGACACACTTGGTCAAATAACTCCCTTCTGTAACAACTCACTTCACTAAATTTGTAATCCCTTGAACTCTGCTGGGGGTCATGTGATAGGGGCTCTGAAAATAGATTGAGCACTTAGAGCTAGGTTGATATGAAAATCAATGTTTCTTGGGGAGAAACAATCCTGATAGTCCTCAGATGAAACATCTCTAAATTCACCAACTATAAATATGGATATGGATGTACCGAGTGTGGTTGACAAATCACTAATATTCAATGCATTACTGACATAATAATTCACTTGCTTGCATAATACAATTGGGGGGATCAATAGGGCTTTTCTTCCCTCGACGCGTAGAAAGGCACATTTAGCTAATCCTCATCTCTGAAGCTAACCTTAAGATCCTTACCAATCATCTTAGTCCTGTAAGTATACAGTCAGTTCACCCCCATAATGATACCAAATCTGCCAATCAAACTGGATTAGATGTCCAGTGAATATGGTTCCAGCAATACTACTAGAGGCATGTGTATAAAAGATAAACATTCAACTGTATACTGATCTCAGTAAATTGAAATGATAGGGGGTAATCTAAAATGTAAAGAGATGTAACCACAACATGAACTCTTATAAAGATATTTCTTTATTGGTTAGAAAGGACCGACATGTAAGCTGAATGAATGAAAGGACGAAGAATCGTAATGAAAGAGGCAAGGCATAGAAATGACCTGCATATACAAGACATGCAGTTTATTCATGATGGTTATGATAGTTAAGTAAATGGTCGATGTTATAAAGTTGAGAGGGAGTATTAAGTAATGAAGGTGAAGAAAGGTAACCGATTATCAAAGCGGCTTTTGAAAGGTCATACAGTATCCGTATGTGAGTAAAATGACGAAGACTAGGGTCAACATTACCAGAAGAAAAATTTTATTCATCTGGCGTTTGAAAGGACAATACGTCAAGATAAAGGAGTCAGTCTTATGACTGAACATGATGACATCCATCAATAACACATTTTGCAGTAAATGGAAGTCTTAGGTAAGCATATAAACTTCAAAACTGCTGGCAGATAGAAATAGCACAAATTGTTGTTTATCATTACTAAACTAGGCTGTACTAGAAAAGGAAGGATTACCAAAATAACTTGAATAACGACATGCAGTCACGGCCATAGAGTAGTATGCCAGCATGACGTTGCGGTGCTAGAGAAATACGAACAATATGGATACATTTAATTACTGAAAGGGCACTCAATGACTGGGTCTGAAGCAACCAAAGACTTTGCAAGCAATAAATGAATAGTGCCCAAATAGAAGCAAGGAGTTCAAGTAGGTGACAGTAAAAATATGAACATAGTGATGACTGAGCTGCAAGTAGAATGAATAAAATATGCTTAGGAAGAACTGCAAATCACACAGTAATGCACACTGGGGGTCATTATAGGCTCCATTATGGAAATAGAGAATTAAACGTCTGTGATTGTTAGGGTTTGAATCACCCATAAGAAAGGTTACTCAGATGTGTTTGAAGAAGTCCTCATGGACTACATATGAGAATTTTCATAAACACTCCATTATAAATCAAGAGAGTGTTAGCAGCAAAGAAATGATGCCTCTGAACCATTCAAGGTAACTAGGGCAGAAATAAGTCAATTACAGGAAGTAATGGGAGCCTTGATGAGGTAGGGTGTTAGTGTCAAGACCAGATAATTCCTATACATAGCAGCTTAATCTTACCACACATATAATGCCAAGTATCACACCTTAAGCTACTAATTGTTATCACTATACATAAACACTCATGGTAGTGTCCATCTCATACAGGTTCACCTCAAAGATATTGCCCCACAAGGCATTTCCTCATCTAGAGATTTACATCTAACTTGACACTGTATTAATTCTTTAATAAGTTGTAAATGGCATCCCCACATCGGATTTCAACCACATATTAACACACCTCAATAAGACTCTTAAATCCTGGGCAAAACGGATTCCGCCTAAAAACTGTCTAAAATCCAGGTTTAAAGCCTTACAATAGATACCTGAAATGGAGAGAAGCACTTCAATAGCTCAACGGCCACACGCTGGAGTTCATAACTCAACGGGTCATACACCCAGAGTGCACGATGGTAAAAATTTAAACAAATAAATGAAATGAAATATACAATACAACTCCAAGATAAATGAGAGTATGCCTCACTAACAGGTGACCCAAATGGTTCCACACTCCACCTCGCTAATACTCGAATGATATCACCAAATGACTGAGTCACCCAAATGAAAATGATTTCTCCATATATGCCCATACATACGAACTTATAAGCAATAGCTCATTTAATGGATCCAATATAACTCATACACACGTTGATAGCTGACTCATAAATACTTGATAGCTCACAGTGGCCCTCACAACCTTAGGCTCTGATACCAAATCTTTAACGCCCCCAAAATGCTAATAACATGATTTATGGAAAACTGCAGCGGAAGACCTAATAATAGAAGGTGCTACCGCCGTCCTAATAAGGACAAGGCTCACTAAAACCATTTAATCTTACAAATCAAGTTCAAATCACAATATCTATTAAACTGAAACACTTCAAGTCCAAAGTCCATAATAGTTAAATCTTCAATACAATTGGCTTAATCATATCATATGCTAACTCGCACTCCACACTACACAAGTAAAGACCCAACTTGACCCTGAGGTCGATCCCAATATTCATGCTATACTGAATCCACTATAGCATCTGACGAGTTCCAAAAGGGTTTGCTAAATGGAGAAGCATGTGATACTTTATCATCTAAAATGGAAAACATGGAAACAATTCGAAAATATGAGTAAAAACTCAGTACATGCATTCCTGTATTGTAAATGAGCATAGAAATACTGTTGATGGGTACCCGCTTTTGCAACTCATTTAGTTCGCAATAACAATGAAAATGAAAGTAATGTGAAACTGAATTGCTCATTATTATCCGGATGTGAATCCCTTGCAATGATATGATCTATACATAAGTGTACACCTGCCAATCCGATCAAGAGTTGGCCCGAAGTCGCGCGGGTAAATGATGGGCTGACGCCCCATAGATGATGACTGACGGGGTCACAAGTTACATGGCAAATCACTGTATAAATGGATTCATTGATAAACTCATTAAGAGTTGTAACTTGACAAACATGTTTTACTTTCTAAAGATACAGGCAATAGACGTACCTTGAGTCTTTAAAAATGTCATCTGACTTAATACAAGCCAGCAGTTTCATAAATATCATCTGACTTGATAAATATGTTCTGACTTGATAACACTTATGCATAACGGGAATGATAATTAGGCCTCGACTCTGTTTCATAAATGTCATTGTAGGTATATGTAGTTAGTAAATGATCCTTACTCTCGTAATTGAGTAAGTAAAAGTATGTGTAATAGAAATTGTTTAATTAAATGACATACATAACTTGGGTATTTCAATATAATTTCAAAATTGAATTGGTGAAAGTAATTAAATTTGATATAAAGTAAATGAAAGTAAAATAGTCCACAATGAGATAATTGAGATTACAAAGGAAAAGCCCTTGATGGTGACAATTGAGAGAGTGATTGTGACCTTTTCTGAAATAGGTTGCTGATACGGGTTTAAGGCTCGCTGATGTATAGCATGGTTTAAGATAACAACGAGTACACTAGATTGGCTTGATAAATACATTTGATACATTCTGAATTGAATAAGTAATAAAGATTTGAGGCCAAAAGGGATATATCTTGGTTCAAAATAGCATAAACAGCAATAATTTAGTCTGATAAATATGGTTTCTGAGTCACAACTCTTCCACTTCTCATATTTCATTCATAAATTTATTAGATATAGAATTCCACCTCAAATGAATCATTAAACTTAATAGAAGCTATTAAGCTCACTAAACTTGGCATTTTCTTTGTAAAATCCATAAATGATTCAAAGCTTATAAACAAGCTCTCAAATTGTATACTTGTCTTCTTCTTTCTCATTAATCAAGTAAAAGCCTCGTGAAAGTCCATGAATATTCATTTTCCCCTTAGATGACCTTACTTGGCCCAAAATACACAAAATAAGTGCATGATCAATCTCACTTAATCTTTATTATTGCTTTTTACACAATTACTCCAAATGCTTCCAAAAATCACCAAACTCAAAATACTCAACCAAAATTCATGAAATCTTATAGAAAATTCAAAAATAATATGGAAAATCTACGGTACAATTTTCTAAATTTTTCTCTAAGTATACGCTGCAAAAAAATTGCAATAACAGCCCAATTTGCACCAAAGCAGGTCAGTTCACTTTAAAACTTCATAACTTTCACCCTAGACCTCAAATGGAGACCTAAAACTCCAATATGAAAAGATTAAGAAGTCCCAAAAAACTTTCATTTACAACACAAAACATGATTCCCACAATAGGGTTCCCAAATTGGGGCTAAAACACAAGTGTGTTAGTTTTTGGTCCATTCTGCATAATTTTGGTAAAACAACCATAACTTTTTCCACAGACCTCGGATTAAGGTGATTCAAAGGTCTTTTGAATGCTAACACACTAAACTACCTATCCACGGTAAATATTAATTTTCTCATAGCCCGATCATTACCCGTTTAATCCTGAAGTCCGCCCTATTTTTCTGAAATTTTCAGCCCTCACTGTTTTAGCTTTTCCCTTTCTTTTCGCACAAATCCTCACTTGAAATCATTCAAAATCCCCAAAAACATCATCATAATCATCAATAAAGCTAAAGATTACAAAATCAAATACAAATCAATCCAAAAACATGGTTTTAACTTAGGCTTGCATGAACATGATCATCCCTAAACCCTAGCATGATTCAAGCTCAACTTCACCATGATCAATACCAAAATAACTCTTAGTTCTTATCAAAACATCATGATCAATGATCACAAACATCAAAACAAGAATCAAAACTAAAATAAAATTCAAAACCAACAAGATTAAATTTCAAGATTACTCACTTTGATTGCAAATAAGTTGAGATGGAGATGAGGTTTAGTGGTTTTGATGATGGAGAATAGTGGCTAGAGGTAGAAGGATGTCGGGGGGGTGGTCGGAGATCACCATAGATGGCTGGAAAACTGGCCGCAAATCAGCCAAAACTGGCTGGAGCTGTTGCTGGTAGTGGGGGAGAGAAAGAAGAGAGAGAAAATGGAGTTTGTGGATTATGACATGTGTTTTGACTAATCAACTCATTTGGCTGAAATTTTATCTAGTAAAGCCACCTTTTTAAGCTAACCATGGTTAAGTTTAACCATGGTAATTAGTTAGATTAATAGGCAACTTGTTGGGCTTCAAACCGGCTGAAATAAGTTGGGTTTGGGAATAAAACGTTTCGTAACGATAACGTTTTTGCGTAACTCAAAATTAAATTTTTGTAATGTTATAAAAATAATAATAACAATAATAATAATAACAATAATAACAATAATAATAATAATGATAATAATAATAATAATAATTTTTCAAACCATAATTATCGAGACCTACTATCAATTCACCCGATATTTAATTAATCAACAAAACTTGAATTAACAATCAATGAAACGTGAATTGCAAAATGGGACCCAAGTGAAATATCCCCCAATCGGGATGAGTAAATACGATAAATGAAAGCGACAAATTTAAATGACATAAGGTAATTCGGTAAATATATAAATTGAAGGTAATTGAATTAATGAACATGATTTGGTTAAACAAATAACCATGAGTGATTAAATCCATAAACATGATAAATTAAATGAATAAATGTGATTAATTGAATAAATAAATATGATTTAAATAAATAAATATCTGTTAGAGTCAGGGTATTACAGTCTCCACCCATTCACCCTCATTTATCCTAAAATAAATGGTGCTTCGAAGCTCCTCTTTCACGCAGACATGTTGCTGCCACCACTGTCTCGCCACAACACCCATATGATGCAAAACCTTACCTCTACCTTGAATCTAAGACCCATGACCCTAGATCTTGCCTTTCCAGTAAAACCAGACACCACCATCATTTAGATCGACCCAATATGAGCCTAGTGGTATGACACATGCTGCTAACATGCCACTGAGGTGGTGGCGCATGGGGGCTCATGCGCCCTTGTAACAATGGTTTCTTGTCTTTCTTCTGCCCATTACATATAAGTCGAAGGTCACAGATATGAATGGAGAAAAGAGAAGCCAAAATAGCATCTATCGGCAACGTGCGACACACATACGCCACCCCTCTGGATGGTTTTCTGATGGATATGTTCAGATCTGTTTCTTGCTTCTACCCTTTCTCGATTTTTCTTATAAATTTTATTGGGTATAAGAGTGTTAAAACCCTCAGTTTTAGAGAGCAACTTAGGCTTTGTTGTCACCTCGTGGCCACAAAACTGCTAGCAGCAATCACGGAGTTCTGAGGGGAAAGACAAGGCAGTTTCATGGATTTTTTGGCCACTAAGGCCGTGGGTCTGATTCTAAGGTTAGAAGGTCTGAGGGTGAAATTTTATGGGGTTAGGGTTTGGGAAGTCCACAACACACTGTCGAGAAATTAGCTTTCATGAACTTTTTAGGTGCAACTATTAGACACAATAAACAAAGATTCATAATTTCTCGTTGGTTGGTATCTAAGAGTATTTTCCAAGGAATGAGCTATGTAACCGCTCGTTGTTTACTCTTGTCTCTTCTCCCTTCCTCAAATCTATCTCTTGGAGAGAGAAAACAGGTTGTATTTAACTTAGCCCCAGTTGTACGTGTTTTGTTGTCTTTGTAAGTTGTAGTTTTAGCTAGTAGTCCAATAGTATCCTGGCAAACAAAGTACAAACTACTGAAACGACTTTTTTACAGTGAAAGTTTTAGAACATGCAATTGGAATTGTTAATTACATAGCTTGTGGTAGGGTACTGAAATTCAACAACTAGCAGATTTTATTGTCCTTTTTCTTTTAGCACTTTCATTGGACTAGTAAAGTAAGTTCTTGTATATTTTAATTTACTACGTATAGAGCTATGAACATTGTCATTTCATTGCTCTTATTGTTGCTCCAATATTTTTTGGTTTAAGCCATATGTTTGGTCTAATACATCTATTTTTAACAGAATTGAGGGAATTTGTATTGTTGGAGAGAGTCCAAGAGGAAGTCCAGTTAAACCAAGGCTATAACAACAAGTTTGAGGGAGGTTCAATCCTAAAATCAATTGGTAATAGGAGTAACCCACTTAGCTTATATGCCATGGTCCTTTTTTTCGAAATCCCAATGTGGAACTCTTCACTTATGTGTAATATTCCCAATAATCTTGTCCTCACACATGAGTCTCTTTTGAGCCACATCAACACACAAGCTCCTCCTTGAGCGGAAGTCTTTATCAAAGTGTCAAGCCACCATCAAAAGCATACTCACACTCTACTCCACAGAGTCGGCATAATGCCCTACACCAAGCCTCCATGCCATCCTCTCTGTTCAAGAAGTATCGATCGTGTATTCCATGTGTTATTCCACTCTTGTCCATGGTGCTTTCTTACGGTGCCAACTAAATGCTCACCCGTGCCATTGAGCCACGCTGTAGGACACGTGCTGCTAGTTGATCAAACCCACGTGTCTTCACCAAGCTCATCTACTGGGGGTCCACGATGCTGCACCTTTTTCGCCCAGCCGAATGCACTGTTGACTCTGATGCCACATGTTCTAGAGAGTCCAAGAGGGAGCCCAGTCAAACCAAGGCAATAACAACAAGCCCAAGTGAGGTTCTATATTCCTTCTTGTCAAACTCCCGATGTGGGATTCTCACTGATGTGTGATATTCCCAACATGTATGATATACAATTTTGTTTATAATCGCTAGGAGATTTTATAAATTTTGATGGTTTAAAATAATAACGAGAGGCAAGCTCTGTGTTTTATAATGTTTAAGGTACGGTTTAAGTTCTCATTATGAACTATAGTGAAATCCACTGACTAAATAAAGATATAAACCCTTGATGATGAGCCCTAAATGTTGATAAAGATCATTCTCTCCCAAGATAACCTAAGAGAGAGAGAAAAATCCCAAATCTTCTAGTGATTGAATCAACTTGAGAACAACTGAACAAATAGATATATCAACTCACCCTTTAATCCTCTAAAGTCAAGGCACCAAGGATTAAATTAAAGGGATGAATTCAACTTCACCATCCTCCTTAGAGAGATAAAGAAATTTGAGAAAATACTAAGTATCAAGCTCTCATATCATTAATCTAAGTCTGAGAAATATTACAAGGATCAAGCAAACAAATAAGGGAGTACTCCCTTCTCCAAGTCATGCACTAACCAATAGGATTACAAGGAAATTAACTAATAAAATTCTGACGATGCTATTTTAACAGGGATATCTAGAATATAATCTGAGCTGCAATTGGTTGCATTAATGCTACATTGGATGAGTCATCCACTATCTCAATTGGATCAGTTATGGGGATATCTTCCTGTGGGTGGCTTCTAGAATAGTACACCGGTTGTCCAAGACATATTAGCCCTTAATTCATCCATTTGCTAGGCCAATTAACTCCTTAATAAAAAAAAGTGCAATTCCAGACCATGCACTGGTCCTTAGTCAGTTTGCGCCCTATATCTTCCTCGATACTTGGAATTTGGAGATGTTGTATGGCTTGATGGAAATTAAACATATGAGGATATCCACAGGTATATAATTTACCTAAAGGGGAGAATGTTTGTCCTTCCAAAACTGAGCTAGAAGTGAATTTTGTTTGATGCATAGAAAAATCCTTGTTCCTCTTCTTCGAACTCTCCACTTGCTGGCATTGAACGAACTATCCGAGGCATCGATGCGCAGGAGTGAGACGCGCATGACCTAACTTCAGTGTCCACAACCGGGGTTTTCCAGAACACCCTTGCATGTTCATACGTATATCCGATAGGATGCTTCATATTACCTAAGGAGTGCACCTTTGTAGTCGACTCTAATTCCAAAAGAAATAGTGCTTTTCGTCAGTTCAACTTCCTCTGATGATATGATGGCATTTAGCTTCAATGATCTCTCTAGTACACCTATTTTAAGGTGCTCTGTCCAGAAAAAATGAAAATGAGCTAATGAAGTGATTTTGGAGAATAAAGTAGCTAAGCTCCTTATTTAGGGCCACTAGTTATCCAATAACCTTTCCTAGGCTTATTTGGACCTCCTTAAGGGTCCCAAGTCAACATTGACTTAGGAGGATCTAGTCCTTGACCCAAAATATGCATTGAGTCTACTTGATTCAATACCCTTGCTTGGGAGAGTAAGTCCAATCTTGGAATTTGCTCCACATCAACCTCTTCCCCTTGAAGTGGACTTACCCTCAAATTTTCATTGTGTTTTTCATCATCTTCAAGGAAAGAAGTGAGATCCCTAACATTAAAGGTGGCTATATTTTGTAGGCATTTTCTCCCACCTTTTGCATCGCCTTGTATGGACCATCCCCTCTAGCCGTAAACTCGTTCTTCCTCCTTGAAGGAAACCTTTCTTTCGTCAAGTGCAGCCACACAAGATCTCCAGGCTTGAACTCAAGATGAGTGTGGCTCTTATTGGCTTTAAGCTTGTATTGCTCATTCACTTTCTCAATTCTGACCTTACTTGCTCATGTAGCCTCTTTATTTCCTTTGCTCTTGCTTTGGGCTCAAAACTCACCTTCGATTCTTGAGGAGTGAGAATAAGATCAATGGGAGTAAGAATGTTAAGGCCATAGCACACCTCAAAGGGAGAATGAGAGGTAGCATATGAATGAGCCCAATTATAGGCAAGTTTGGCATAAGCAAGCTTGATGTCCCAATCCCTCAAAGTCTTGCTCACCATACCCGTTGGTAAGGTTGTGAGAGTTCTATTTGTCACCTTCGTTTGTCAATAGGTTTGACTATGGTAAGTAGTGCTAAAGAGTAAGTAAGTTCCTACTAGCCTCTATAGGGATTTTCAAAAGTGAGATAGAAATTTGGTGTTTGTATCCGAGATGACGGTTCTTGGAATGCCATGGAGCATCACAATTTCTTGGAAGAAGTGCTAAGATCGGAGCTGAAAATAGCCTATCCTTGATTATTTCAAAGGCCCATTGGGCGTCCCTTGTCCACTCAAAGCTTCATCTCTTCATGCATTAGGTTAAGGAAGCCATAATGGAGCTAAAGTTTTTGATGAACTGGTAGTAGAAAGAGGCCAACCCATGAAAGATTTGAACTTCCATGATGGAGGTGAGAATAGGCCAACTCTTGATAGCCTCAACCTTGGATTCATCAACTTGAATTCCTTCATCGGACATAACATAACCTAGAAAGATAACTTGAGGAGTGAGCAGTTCACACTTCTCAAGTTTGCCATATAACTTTTATTGCATGAACACTTGGAACACTTAAGAAAGATGTTCTACATGACAACTATATACCTGAATATGATCAAAATATACCACCACAAATTTCCAAATAAATGGTCTAAAGACCTCATTCATAAGGCTCATAAAGGTACTAGGAGCAGTAGATAGACCAAAAGGCATCAGAAGCCACTCATACAACCCATACTTGGTCTTAAAAGCGGTCTTTCATTCATCTCCTTCTTTTGTCCTAATTTGGTGGTAGCTACTCCTAAGGTCAATTTTGGAAAAGACCTTAGACTCATGTAACTCATCAAGCATATCATCCAATCGAGGAATAAGAAATCGATACTTGATGATGACATTGTTTATGACCCTAGAATCAACACACATATGCCATCCTTCTCAGGTACCAAAAGGGCGGGAACTGAACATAGACTTAACCTTTTCCTAATGTACCCAGGGTCAAGCAACTCTTTGACTTGTTATTGAAGCTCTTTTGACTCATTAGGAGGCAAAGGAGCATTTGATAGGAGATCAATTTGGTGTATAATTCCTCTCAAAGGAGGAAGTCCCGAGGTAAATCATTAAGAAATAGATCCACAAACTCTCTCAAGAGCGATTGAGCTAGACGATGCATAAGTTTCACTTCTTCACATGTGTTTGATTCTACCAAAAGTAAGATAAATAACTCTTACTAATGGCTCTATCCACCCCGTGTTTCACTCATATATAGGCTTTTCTCACTTCACTACCTTGGTTTAAATTTGAGGAGTTTATGTGGGGGTAATGGGGTCAAAGTAAGACTACGACCCTTGTGTTTAAATTCATATGTATTGGAATGCCCATCATGAATCACATGATTATCAAACAACCATGGCATATCAAGTAACAAGTGACACGCATCCATAGGAAGGACATCACACAGTACCTCACTATGATTTGGACCAACTGAAAATGCAACAAGAAGGTTGTTTAGAAACAGTTACCTTGCTTCCTTGCTTGAGCCATTAAGAGAGTAAAGGGCAGGGTGTACCTTGGTGGGTAATTACAGCTTGTCAATGAGTCTTATAAAAGCTACATTGGTGTAACTGGCTCCATCAATAATGAGCTCACACACTTTCCCTCCAATTGTACACTGGGTATGGAGGATTTCTTCCATTTGGCTTGGTTCGCAAGGGGCTTCTTTGATGAGGATTGCTCTTCGAATTAACAAGAGTTCACCCACGTCCGGAGTGACCAAAGTATGATCCCCATTTTCAAATTTCTCTTCACTAGTTGCTTCCTCAATAGTGTGGATTTATTCCACTTCTCTGATGGTGAGAGTTCTTCGGTTGGGACAATCCACTTGGAAGTGTCCATAACGATGGCATGTGAAGCACTTCTTACCTTTAACCTCTTTGGTGACTCACTAGCAATCCCTTTACCCTTATTAAGGGTTTTGATATGTGTAGGGGTAGTGTCAAATTAGTTATGAGAGGAGTAACCCGTAGGGGTACCTTGAGGGCGAATAGATGTGGTTTGAAAGGGTTTTCGATCCTTAAATTGCTTTTCAACTTTGATAGTTAGGTGAAACACATCATTAAAAGATAAGTAAGTTTGTAGATCCACCTTGTTAGCAATGCTAGGAAATAATCCCTTAATAAACCTAGCAACCTTGAGCTCGGACTCTTTATTCAAGCCAACCCTCATTTGGAGTTATTCAAATTCCTTAATATACTCTTCCACCTTTAGATTCTCTTGGTTGAGAGAGTTAATCTTGAGGTAGAGTTCTTATTTGTAAGAGGAGGTTAGGAACCTCTTGTCCATATGCTTTTTGAACTTGGAGCAAGTTTTGATTTTGAATTTGGCTTCTCTAGCCCTACTCTTTTTCAAGTGCTCATACCATACTGAAACGTACTCCTTCAATTTCAGAATAGACAACCTCACCACCTTTCGTAGAGAGATAAAGAAATTTAAGATTTTGAGAAAATATTAAGCATCAAGCTCTCATATCTTTAATTCAAGTCCGAGAAATATCATAAGGATCAAGTAAATAAATAGGAGAGTACCCCATTCACCAAGTCATGCACTAACCAATAGGATTACAAGTAAATTAAACAATAATATTCTAACTAGTGGCGCAATTTTAAAGGGGATATCTAAAATGTAAGTTAAGCTGGAATTTACTGCATTATTGCTAGATTGGATGAGTCATCCACTACCTTAATTAGATAAGTTATAGGGATATTTTCCTGTTGGTGGCTTCTAGACTAGTAAACCAGCTATCCAAAAAATATTACCCCCTATCTATTCATCCATTTGCTAGACAAATTAACTCCTTAATTAAAAAAAAGCGTGTAATTTTAGACCCTGCACTAGCCCATGCTCGGTTTGTGCACCATATCTTCCTCAATACTTGGAATTTGGAGACGTTCTTTGGCTTGATTGAAATTAAACATCTGGGGATATCTGTACATATATGATTTGCCCAAATTGGAGGCTGTGTACCCTTCCAAAATTGAGTTAGAAGTGAGATGAGGTGTTTTGTCAAAAAAAAATAAATGAAAATGAGCTAACGAAGTGGTTTGGGAGAATAAAGTAGCTAAGCTCCTTATTTTGAGCTACTAATTGGTCAACCACCTTTCTTAAGATTACTTGGACCTCGTCAAGTGTACTAAGTGAACATTGACCTGGGAGGACCTGGTCCTTGATCCAAAGTCAACACTGAGCCTATTTGGTTTAATACTCTTGCTGGGAAAGTAAGTCCAATCTTAAATTTTGGTCCATATCACATTCTTAGTCCCCCACCCTCTGTTTTTCTTCTTTCTTCATGTGTGACTACCAGTTCAAATATAAGGTTCAACTAGTTAAATGCATATGAGTACAACATTTTAAAAAAAGAAAATACAGTAACAACTATAAGCTTGTAGAAATAAGTAGAGTTTGGTTAGATGGTCATCTTTAAAATAGGTAGTAAAATTGGCCTTTTTATTCTCAACATCTTGTGCAACAACACAAATTCTTAAATGAGATGGTCTCACATTGAGTTATCGTGAGACGGGCTATGTGACATCACATTTTTCTTTCAAGTTTAGAAGGTGGTTAATGAGTGTGTAAGACGTTTCACGATATAAGTCATCGTAAAACGGTCTCACACAAGATTTACTGGTGCAATAATTCATTCAGCTCACTCCAATCTCATATTTTCAATTTATTTTTTTGGGAAATATCAATTCCCGCTAAAGTCATGAATACATAGAGTGGGTTATATTTAGTCACAATAGACACAACCATGTAAAGAGATTAGAAGTGCATCAAGCACGACAATAAGAGTCACTTACCACATCTCATCAACCTCAATATGGTTGTGACAAATACCTAGTTAACATAGGAGCATCGTTGCCCTATAACAACTAGGATTAAAAGATATGTGTGGGTTAAGTGTCCTGACCATGGAAGTAGCCAAAATTTTTTTGAAAGAGGTAGGAAGTTTGCGAGCATGGTGCAACACATGATAGAACCGTATCCAACAAGAAGGATTATCAAGAAACAGATAAAAATGACTGTCTTGCTTATAACGAGGACGAACATGCTGATTTGGTCCAAAATGAGACATACCACTTTTTCTTGAAAGCACATAGAAACAAATTTCTTGTGCAAAAATTCCATTATATTATCTAAAAAAGGTCAAAAATGCCACCACATTAATTAAATACCACTATATTAGTTTAAAATATGCTATCGTAGTTGGATTTAATCAGTTGTAGCAGATTTAATTCATTCTTAAACTAAATTTTGAGTGATTCGGGGTTGAAAAAGGGGAAAAAAAAAAAATATAGAGGCTTACAGTGGCAAAGTAGCCTCAATTCAAAAACTAAGAAATCAAGCCAATCTCAGTTTAAGGCAGTAAGTTAACATCAAAATTGAGAAGCCAATCCCAAATCGACGACCGAAACCGCCTTCCTCTAGCGATCCTCCTAGACCTGTCTCCAATGATGTTAGAGCAATACCTCTTGGTGCATAGTCTGTTTCTCTCTCTTCAATTATGGTACTTATGGCCACATTTCAACCAAAATAGTACTACAAAGTCAGATTCGGGGGAACAACCATTTATGATGGTTGTGGTACTAGATCTAGGGCCATCGGTAATGGTAGGGTTTTGGGCCATTGGTGATGGTAGGGTTTTGGTTGTTATTGCAGAGAGATAAAATAACAAGGGTTGGGTATTTGAAGCTTGAACAATCACCACATGTGCTCATTGAAGTCAGGCAAGTGGAGCCTTGATGTCACTTGACTTAGGCGATCATTCCCGATGATCTAGAGGCAGATCGAGCCACAAGGTTAAGGTTTGTGTGGGCAAGGTGGGGATTGGAAGCGAGGGAGGAGAGAGGATGATACTTTTGACAGACTATTTTCCAAACTTTCAATCGTTAACTGGGAACAGCCAATAATAGTCACATATTTCTAACATATTAGATGAGTTTAATGACATTTTTTACTGAAAAAGTTAAGCGGTGATATTTTTGACTATTTTTAATATGTTAGTGTCAATTTTGAGCAAGAACTGAAATGATCTCAACTGCTAGTGACTCATTAGGAAGACCACTACTCTTCTTGCAAGTAGGATCATCTGTGTTCATCTTAATTGTTAAGAGTCCCATTAGAAGCAGAGATACGTTGAGCTCATATATATGTTCAATGAATTGATCCACATCCACAATCCAACTCCAAATCAATGTTGTAAGAAAGCAATGGATGTTACTCTTGCTTCATTAAAGGGGACCAAAATCCAAAATACAAAAATAGCCAAGCGCAACAGGGCATTAAGAGGAGTAGTGTTGTTCAGACAATTCTTTCCAGTGAGTCTCGTAAACTTTCTATGTTTATAGTCTTAATTTTAATGAAAATTCTACCATAGTTGAAAAAAAAATCAACTATCATAATTGAAATTATTACAACCGTTGATATAATTTATATAAATCTCAGCCGTTAATTAAAAAAATGACCTGTTATAGCCGGTTATCAATAGGTCGCACGCTCTCTCTCTCTCCTCCTACTTCACCGACGTATCCGCTTCTATTCATGGTTCACTGCTTCCCTCTTTACTCTCTCTCTCTCTCCCCTTCCCCTCCATCCTCACTGCAGTTTCTCTCTCCTCTCGCACCCCATCAACGTCATCATCTCCTTCAATTCACTACCTTCGTGAACCGAAGTCGCCAGTATCAACACTCATAACCATGCTCATACAGTCACTCTCCATTCCCAAATTCCCAATCGATTCATTCCTTCGTTCCACTATATTCCTCTCTCTCTCTCTCTCTAAAAAACTGGGTATTGATAGAAGCTTGCGGGTAATCACAGTTATCCAAAACCCATCTCTCTTTCTTTCTCTCTCCTCCCCAATTGACCCCGAAAAGCAAGCAATCAATATACTTTTAGCATCCAAGAACTTTCAGGGGTGAATTCAAGGAACCCCACATATAAAATGCCGGACATGGAGGGCTCAGTGAAACCCCCACAAATTTCCGAGATGTTTCAGAAATTCGCGCTTTCTTTCAAGTCCAAAGCCTTTGAATTCTTCTCCGATGAGTTTGCGAAAGATTCTCTACTTGATTCGCCGGAAAAATTCATCGCTGAACAAAAATTCGCAGCCGTCAAGCCGGCGCCGATGCCGCCGGTGTCAGCCCATCTCGCCGGGAATGGTAAACGTAGCTCCAATGCCCAGTTCAATCAAATGCTAATTGCATCTTTATTTGCTACAATTTCATCGTTTGAAGCATCTTATCTTCAATTGCAAACTGCCATGTTCCCTTTTTTGATGAAGAGGCTGCTAAAAATGCTGATAAGGCTTTGGTTTCTCATCTTCAAACCCTTTCTGAGTTTAAGCAGTTATATAAGAATTACTATCAGAACTGTAATTTTAATATTGAGTTCTCAACTAGGTCTTGCTTAGAATTCCAAGTTAATGAGAATCAACATAAGCTTAGGGCTCTTGAGTTTGTGTTTAACCATCTGCAGTCATAAATTGATGTTAAAGATGAGGAAGTGTCAATTTTGAGGCAGAAATTGGAAGAGATACAGAAGGTTAATTCAGGGTTGTCTAGGAAGTTGTCTTGTTATTCTCTAGAGGAGGATAGTGCTGACGTTTTGCTGAATTTTAAGGTATTTGATAAGATGTTACGTGAGGCATTCAGTCTATCACATAAGTTTACTAAGGTTTTGATTGATTTGATTTTTGTATTGACTGTCAAAATTGATTGTTGCTAGTACTATGTTATGTATTGGTTATGATTCAGCATTCATGACTTGCGGGATCGTCAAGCTTTTCTAGCATTAATGTCTAATGTAAATGTTATTAGGTGTTGTATTTGTCAAATTCAGATCATAGTTTGAGTATGAATAGTAGTTTACATATGCCATATAATGTAAAGCCATTTCAATCCTAATATCTCTTTTTCACGTTGCATTTTGTTACAGGGTGAACCGAGTTTTCACCGTTTTGGATTTATAATGTGTATTGGTGCAATGGTTGCCAGGGCTCTGAAATCGGTGGTTCACGGTATTCTATTGTCTTCTGAACGGTAATTGTAATTCCCCTTTTCATGTGTTACCATTACACGAAAGCGAAATTTAAGGAACCGCTCCCCCCCCCCAAAAAAAACAAACTGTACGATTAGATATTGGTTATTAAATATGACTATGGGATATTAGTAATTATGACTACTCACATGTTCAAGGAAAAGCTCAATTCCATGAACCTCCTCCTCTGTATGGCTCCAATAGCTGTTGTATTTCTACTACCTATAACACTGTGGATGGAGGATAATGTTATTGGTATTACATTAGCACTTGCGAGGGATGACATCAAGATTGTCTGGAATCTGATTTTCAAGTCTGCTTTGGCGTATTTTGTGAATCTAACCAACTTCTTGGTTATGAAACACACAAGTGCTTGGACTCTTTAGGTATACAAATTAGTGTCTAGTATCCTTATTGAGGGTTGATCATGCAACAATATGACTTTCATTTGAGTATTAATTTTGTATCAGGGTAGCTATTTTGCTCATGCTGTAGCTGAAAGGCTCCTACATGATTGGGTGGGCTAAGTTTTGTATGTTATACATTGTGCTTGTTAAGGATGTGCTTGTCATCTATACATTGTAGTTCTTGTGGGCATCATACATGCTCACCTAGCATTGGTCAATGGATAACGTTTGCATAAACCTGGCTTATTTGAACACAAATGTTGTGTGTGACCTGACAATGTGTTAAGAGTCCTGGACATTTTATTTCTTTGTTGTTCAACATTTGAAAGTACATTGCTGCTGCTTTTTATTCACCTGTAGGTCGTGGAGCCAAGACTTATCAATGGCCTTTAGATGATTTAACAGTTTGGTTTTTATATCTATTTGGCGTGGTTGGGCTGCTAATACTGATGTAGCCTGTAGCAGCCTTTTGGTTAATAGCTAAAAGGACAGCAGGTAATTTTCCAATCTTATAGATTGGAAATCTTTGCTGTGGCCTTTAAGTTGTTATTTAATGTCTCTAAGGAAATTAACTTATGATCTGTGGATTTGTTTCCTTGCCAATGATAAATTCTCCAAGAGTAATGGAGGTATTGTACTTCTTGTTGGCTGATATGTCAAAATACTGAAGTTCCTGTTAGGATTAATATCAGAATAACAGTATAGCGGAAGCGATAGGATGCAATAGAAAATCAGAAATTCAACCAATCACAAACAACAGAACAATAGAAAGAGAACAAGAACACAGGAATTTAACGTGGAAAACCCAATGTGGGAAAAACCACGGACGGCGACAGCACCAGAACAATTTACTATGAGCAGGAAAGTACACCACGATCACAATCACCTCAGTGATTCGATCAAAGAGCAGAATTACAATCTCTCTATTGTAATCTCTCACAAACGACTTTTACCTCTCAATGTGTTTATGAGTACTGAAGTGTTTTGAAACAAGGCCTAGACCCCCTTTATATAGGGTCTGTGAGGTAGGGTTTCCCCCTGAAAAGTAGAACCCTAGCCTTCCAAAAACCGTCTCCAAAGCGCAACCCTAGCCGCCATCCGAAAGCGGCGGCGAGAAGACCGAGGCACGACCGTGCCACGTGGCACGGTCACCCAGTGCCACATGGCACGACCGTGCCATATGGCACGGTGCCCCCGTGCCAATTTTCTGTCCCTCTCGTCTTCGGCTCTTCGTCTTGGCACGCCCGTGTCTGTGCAGCATGGGCTCCCCGTGCCGATACTCGAGATTTTTAGGCCATAAAACCCAACAATCTCCACCTTGGACCAAAATCTCCAGTCTTCAATTACCGTCGTCGTCGTCACACCCCAAGGGGTGATGCCCCCTAAGGGGCTATGCCCCGCAGGGCTTCTCAATGACTGTGAACTCCCACTAAGTCCAAGCAATGCTCGAACTTAGCTGTAGGTAGTGGCTTTGTAAGCATGTCAGCAGGATTCTCTGAGGTGTGAACTTTCTTCATCATTATTTCTCCTGCAGCAACTGTGTCTCGTACATAATGATATTTGACGCTGATATGCTTGGTCTTCGAGTGATAGGCATCATTCTTTGTCAGATGTATGGCACTCTGACTGTCAGAATATACCACAGCAGCAGATTGTGGTATTCCAAGCTCCATTACCAGTCCCCTTAGCCAGGTAGCTTCCTTCACCCCTTCAGTGGCAGCAATATACTCAGCTTCTGTTGTAGACAGGGCTGCAATAGATTGTAAAGACGCTTTCCAAGAGATAGCGCCCCCACACATGGTAAAGATGTACCCAGATATGGACCTCCTCCTATCCAAATCACCAGCATAATCAGAATCAACATACCCTACTACATCAGATGTAGCAGCCTTGTTTCTATCAAATACCAGCCCTTTCCCCACAGTTCCCTTTACATACCGTAGGATCCATTTTACACCCTCCCAGTGGTCCTTTCCAGGATTATGCATATATCTACTTACCACACTCACAGCATGTGATAAGTCTGGTCTGGTACAGACCATGGCATACATCAAACTCCCTACAGCACTAGAGTATGGTACATTGGACATTCTACCGATGTCCTCTTCTGTTTGCGGACAGCATTCCGCAGACAGTTTAAAATGTGCAGCAAGAGGGGTAGACACTGCCTTGCAGTCCCTCATTTTGAACTTGCTTAATACCTTCTCAAGATATTTTTCTTGAGACAAGTATAATTTTCCCTCCTTTCGATCCCTGTGAATCTCCATGCCCAGTATCCTTTTAGCTGCACCTAAGTCTTTCATTTCGAATTCCTTACTGAGCTGAGATTTTAGCATGCTAATCAGGGTTTTATCTTTAGATGCAATTAGCATGTCATCAACATACAGTAGTAGATATATAAAGGACCCATCACCATATTGTCTAAAGTATACACAATTATCATATCTACTACGTATGTAACCATTATCAATCATAAACGTGTCAAAACGTTTATACCACTGCCTAGGAGCCTGCTTGAGTCCATACAAGGACTTTTCCAACTTACATACCATGTGTTCCTTATCAGGAACAACAAACCCTTCAGGTTGCTTCATATATATCTCCTCTTCCAGCTCACCATGCAGGAAGGCTGTTTTTACATCAAGCTGCTCCAACTCCAAGTTAAACAATGTCACAATAGATAACAATAATCGAATAGAGGTGTGTCTGACTACAGGAGAGAAAACCTCATTGTAGTCTATACCTTCCCGTTGGTTGCAACCACGAACAACCAACCTTGCTTTCCACCTTGCATCCTCTACCCCAGGAATGCCCTCCTTCTTCTTGTATATCCATTTGGCAGTTAAGGCCCGTCGGCCTTTAGGCAGGTTACATAACTCCCAAGTCCCATTTTTCTGCAGACTTTCCATTTCTTCTTGCATAGCCTGAATCCAGTTGGGTGAACTTGGGCAGGTGATGGCTTCAGTATAATTTGAAGGCTCAGTTCCTTCAGACACTTCCTCTGCAACGGAAAGTGCATATGCTATCAGCCCTTCATCATCGTTGTACCGGGCCGGTCTCCTGATCTCCCTGCTAGGACGATCACGTGCTATAGAGTACTCAGCCTCCTCCTGAGGTTGATTAGTGCTGATAGCCCCCGGCTCAGTGACCTGGACTTCCCTCATAGCTCCACCTTGAGCTGTAGCAGTCTCCAGCTCCACCTCCATGTTGGTGTCTTGCTGAGTTCCTGCACCAGTAGAAGGAACAGCAGCATTCTTTCCAGAAGATAATATATCGGACTCATTGGAAGTAACATCCCTACTTTGTATTACTTTCTTAGAATCAGGACACCACATGCGATATCCCTTAGATTCACTAGCATACCCCAAAAACATACATTTAACTGCTCTAGGTGCTAGTTTTCCCTCATTTACATGAGCATACACAGGACACCCAAATACCCTGAGATTAGAGTAGTCAACAGGATTACCTGACCATACTTCTTCTGGAATCTGAAACTCGATGGAGGAGTGTGGTGATCGATTCACCAGGTAGCAGGCCGTAGAAATGGCCTCAGCCCAAAACGCTTTGCGATCCCAAAGCCCAGCAGTTGAAAGCAAACACCGTGCTTTCTCTAACAATGTCCTGTTAATTCGTTCTGCGACCCCATTCTGTTGTGGTTTCCCGACCAAGGTTTTATGCCTGGCTATGCCGTTTGCTGTGCAGAACTCTTCAAACTCAGATTCAACAAACTCCAGGCCATTATCAGTCCTGAGTTTCTTGATCCTTTTGCCAGTCTGGTTCTCAACCAGAGCCTTGAATTTCTTGAACATTGAGAATGTCTCGTTTTTTTGTCTCAAGAAATACACCCAAACCTTTCGTGAGAAATCATCAAGAAATGTTAACATGTAACGCTTACCTCCCATCGAAGGTACCTTAGAGGGACCCCACAAATCAGAATGGATGTAGTCCAGGACCCCCTGAGTACGGTGACTAGCCTTTGAGAAACTTACCCTTTTCTGTTTCCCAAATACGCAGTGATCACAAAAATCCAACTTACCCGTACTAGCGTTACCAAGACAACCTTTCTTACCCAGAATGGTCATCCCTTTCTCACTCATATGGCCCAATCTCATGTGCCATAACCTCGTGTCATCTGTCGTACCCACTGCAGCTACGCCTGTAACTGTAGCTCCTTGCAGAATGTAGAGACTTCCCTGTTTCAGTCCCTTCATCATCAGCATGGCTCCCTTAGTTACCTTTAGGACACCATTCTCCATAACAATCCTGCAACCATTAGTCTCAAGAGTACCCAAAGAGATCAAACAACGAGTCATATCAGGAATATGTCGCACTTTAGACAAAGTTCTAATAGTGCCATCATGGGTTTTAATCTGAACTGTACCTATCCCTGCAACCTTGCATTCAGCATCGTTGCCCATAAGTACCACCCCAGAATCCACAGGTTCATAAGTTACAAACCAATCCCTACGAGGACACATGTGGAACGTGCAACCAGAATCTAAAACCCAATTAACATCCACTCCTCTCCCAGAAGTGGTAGCTAACGAAGTAGCAAGCAGTACATCCCCATCAGACTCAGACTCTACTACATAATCAGCTGTAGCAGTTTTCTCCTTTTCCTCATTCTTTTTCTTTAATTTCCAGCAATCAGCTTTGATGTGACCTAATTTGTTGCAGAAGTGGCAGGTTTTATTTGCATGAGGATTCCGTGATTTAGAACGGCCCTTTTTCTTGTTACCATTCCCCTTTTTCTCTGTTGTCCTACCCCTGACAGCCAGTCCCTCACCCGGATCAGCATGAATGTCATGGTCAAACTTTTCTTTAGACAGTAGGTTGGCCTTGACATCCTCAAATGATATAGTATCTGAATTACTATATAGCATAATTTCTTTAAAGTGTTTGTATGAAGGGGGTAGTGAGACAACAAGTAGAATAGCTTTATCCTCATCATCAATTTTAACGTCCAAGCTTTCTAGATCTACTAGAATTGAATTAAACTCATTTAGATGTTTTTGGACGGGCGTACCTTCAGCCATACGACAGGTATATAACCTTTCTTTCAGCCTGATCTTATTAGCTAGACTTTTCGTCATATACAACTCTTCTAGGCGAGTCCAAAGGTCAACAGCAGTTACCTTATCAAGTACCTCTCGCAGAACGTGAGGTGCCAGGCACAGTTGTATGGCTGAAACCGCCTTCAACTCCAATTCCTCCCATTCGTCCTCCGTCAGCGACCCACGCCGCTTCTTCTGTTCTTCAGCCCATTGCTCATCTGTTGTCTTTTCAGGTTTGACATGAGGTCCCTTCAGGACCTTCCACAACCCGTGCTGGATGAGAACCGCTCTCATCTGCACCTTCCAGAGATTAAAGCTAATCTCCCCGTCGAACTTCTGAATGTCTACCTTCATGATTGAAGACATCCTAAACCAAAGCTCTGATACCACTTGTTAGGATTAATATCAGAATAACAGTATAGCGGAAGCGATAGGATGCAATAGAAAATCAGAAATTCAACCAATCACAAACAACAGAACAATAGGAAGAGAACAAGAACACAGGAATTTAACGTGGAAAACCCAATGTGGGAAAAACCACGGACGGCGACAGCACCAGAACAATTCACTATGAGCAGGAAAGTACACCACGATCACAATCACCTCAGTGATTCGATCAAAGAGCAGAATTACAATATCTCTATTGTAATCTCTCACAAACGACTTTTACCTCTCAATGTGTTTATGAGTACTGAAGTGTTTTGAAACAAGGCCCTAGACCCCCTTTATATAGGATCTGTGAGGTAGGGTTTCCCCCTGAAAACCCTAGCTACCACCTTCCAAAAACCGTCTCCAAAGCGCAACCCTAGCCGCCATTCGAAAGCGGCGGCGAGAAGACCCGAGGCACGACCGTGCCACGTGGCACGGTCACCCAGTGCCACATGGCATGACCGTGCCAATTTTCTGTCCCTCTCGTCTTCGGCTCTTCGTCTTGGCACGCCCGTGTCTGTGCAGCATGGGCTCCCCGTGCCGATACCCGAGATTTTTGGGCCATAAAACCCAACAGTTCCTGTGGTCTAACTTGAACATCTCAATGATTTGGGTATGGATTTTAGGAAAAAATCACCTTCATGGAGGAGCTGTTTAAAGTTCGTCTGAGATTAGCATAGTTGATGGTCATCTTGCTCGCTTGTGTCTTCTTTGTTGACATTATTTGAGTATTTTTGTAGTGATTTTGGGTTGGATTTTCCCATCTCCTATTGCCATTTTCTTTGTAATCAAAGAACTGTCAATAGAGTTTTCAATAACCTCACAAATATTTAAATGATTCTGCAGATGTGCATGTTCTGCTTTCGTAGCTCTGCAGTTACTCCCCTTCATCACCATCCTGGAATGACTGTCTGCAGCAAACTTCTATATGGCTCCTTGCATGTGAAGGCCTATGACTAGGTTGAACCTACACAAATTGTGAGATACATTACACATGGTCACTGTCAAGGTTACTTATGTAGTGATTAGTTGTCTAAAACTTGGTAAAATCTTTGGATTTCGAACACTACTAATGTGGATTGTAGTCCTATTTGTTGAGAAGGTTTGTTAAGTTAGAAAAAGCTGATGTTGACTATCCTAGACTTCTCTGCGACAAAGTGTATTCAAGCTTTGGGAAGTAAATCACTTTGTTTATAATCAAAAATCTTGTAATCTCAAAAATAATGTTGTTATTGAATCATTTATAATGGGTTGCCCTTAGTTCTGTTATTTGAATTCCAGCATCAGAATATGGAATTCTGAAGGACAGAAGACAAGAGGATTGTGCATGGCTTCCTGAGTTAGATGCACCAAATATCTATATGTGTTAAAAAAAAAATTAAAAAGACTTTGAAGTTGCAAATTTAAATTCATCTAAAATGCTACATTCCCTCTCAATAAGATAATCCACTTAACTGCCAAAAAAAAAAAAAAGATACTCCAAATGGTTTGAAAATTTTAACAAGATAATTGAGCTTGAAGATGGTTTTATATAGGTTTTTAATCATTCAAAAAAGCTCTAAAGTTACAAATTATGATCCAACTAAAATACTATCTTCCCTCTCAATAAGATAATCCCTATAACTTTAAAAAAAAAGGATAATTCAAAGAATTTGAAAATTATAACAAGATAATTGATCTTGAAGTTGTTATTATACTATTTAAACAAGAATCAGAAGGAGTGTGTTGGCGTATGAAAACATTGAGAGCACATGAATTCTCCATCCCTCTAATTTGTTACCTTCATCAATTTGTGCGCGTGAAGAAGCAAGGCTAGGCCTCTTCATTTGTTGAAGCTAAGTGTGTAAGTGTTCTAACTTTGGAATGCTATGCTTTTTAATTTTTTAGTTTTGGTTTCGAGAATAGGCATATGAGGGTTGTTAGTTTGTAAGCAATGACGTCCAACTGCATGTTCTTTTGTGTGCTTATTGGTCATTCTTATAGAGTTGCATTAAAATATGTTCAGTAGTCAGTCAAATTTTTATTCAGATCCCAAATCCCACATGTCTTCGTCCTTTATTTTCTATATATTCTAAAAAAGTAGAATTAAACAAAGACAATAAGGCAAAATAATTCACGATATAATTAAGCTTTTGTTCTCTTTTTCATATGATCATTCCTTTATTTTCTTTCCCTTGGTGTGGGGCAATTCCCCTAAAATTCAACCATCTATTTCAAACAAAAGACAATGTAGTGTTACATGTTCGAACAAAGTACTACTCATAATGACTTTAAATTATTTTCCCTACTGATAGCAAAGTAGCAAGCTGTTGGCCTAACATAAGATTTGATTTATTAGAAACAATAAGGATTAATCCTTCTAATTGGGAATGACAATGGAACAGCGACAACAACATGTTTAGGAATTGGAATTGAGTTATCCAATAATGACTTGCCGTTAATTATTCTTATTACTCTACTAAATTGCTCCACCATGCACTGGGATTTTATAATTGTCAAAAAATTGATTTCATGATTTATTAATACGGTACCAATGTCAAAACTATGGTTGAGGGATGCCATTCCCTCATACTCGGTATGATTGATATATTGAGAACACATGAACTACTGATCACTTTTACTTTGAGTTAAATATAGACAATACATTCATTTCAACATACTTCCATTTCTAACTGCGATGTAATTTAATCCTATTATGAAATAAGATATGCCAGTACACAAGAATTAACATATACAACGTGCATTCAGTTTAAAACCTGATGCTCCAGAGAAGGTGATGCATGAACTCTCGCAGAATCAGCACAGGCTCCACTAGCACAATTGCTGGTGAATCAACAACAGTCTTGATGATCGGAGGAATAATGGCGGGCTTCAGAACTTTAGCTGACACTTCAATTTTGCCTCTTTGGACAACTCTAGCATGGTTGCTGTGCATGGGTCATTATGGCTAAATAACCTCCCAGAACAATACCAGTGGCGAAAATCTCTTTCAACTTCCAGCCATCTGGTTGTGGAGATGGCTTCACCATGTCCTTCGAAATTGTCATAATTGTTCCTAGTGGCAACAAAACCACAGAGAATCAATAAGCTTCATTAGGTAAAATGCTTGATTACATATCTATAATCAATGAAAAAACAGTAATGCTGATATAGCTTACCATCATTTAGGATTGCAATGATCACAAGCATGTGAATGGAGCAAAGTCTTCCAAATAAAAGCAATAAACATGAACCCAAACTGCCATGAAAAAAAAGGAAGACAAGGAAAAGAATGTTAGCACTTCCCTTAAAAGAGTGGAACTAATGTGCATTGACGTTCATGTACATGGAACATACCACCACACGGATGGTGATTGAAACTGCATAGATCTGTAAAAGTGTAACGCGAAGAGGAAGAACATTAGATATTAAAGTTTATAGCAGAAAATTTCAACATAGATTCATAATCTGATAATCAGCAAACAGAAAGGTACGAACTGTATAATTTCTAATCCTTTGGAAAATAGCTCTACTAGTCAGTACAGCACTGATGATGACGCCCAATCCAGGTTCTGTGAGGACAATATCAGAAGCACTTCCTGCTGCATCAGTAGCATCGGCAACAGCAATCCCAATATCTGCCTTCTTAAGGGCAGGGGCATCATTCACACCATCACCAGCCATTCCACATATGTGCTTCCTTTCTTGCAACTTCTTAACAATTTCATACTTGTGCTCTATGAGAAGGAAAAGAAGACAGTTAAGCACAAGGCTACATATCAAATACTCTTAGCCCCTTCAAAAATACTCCAATAAGGCCAAATGTTCTGGATCAGCTACAGGAAACGAGAAATTGAACAAGGGCAGTAGACCAACAAACTGCCATGGACCTCCTGGACTGTCTTTGTTTTTCTCAGGAACTTCCTGTAGAAAAGGAGACCAAAATGTGCAAGTACATGCTATCTAATCAAAAGCATCATAGAAAAGGTCACATGTACAAACCTGTCTTGCAACAGCCAGTGATCTAAGCCCACGCTCAGCAAACTTGTCAATAGATGCATGAACCTTTTTCTTAACATCTTCCTTGCAGCCCCAGAGCGTAAGGATCTGTACAGAAGCAAACATATGATATCATGCACTTGCCTCATTCTTTTTAAAAACCTTCTTGTATAATGACAGTACGTTACCTGCTTAGGTGCACCTTTGCTCGCTCGGTGCCAATTTCCATTAGCATCAATGTAATTCAAGGCAGTCCTTTTATCCACAGGGCTTTGGAAGAGAAGGCGGTACTAGCTAAAATGCAGGTATATAACACATGATCACACTGCAGCACAGCAAGGACCAGATATGATCCATGATTTCACATAAGAACGACAGATCCTATCCACAGAGAATACAATCCACATGGGAATCAATAACCATAATACCCCAGAAACCAATCTCATTGGAAATTATTGTGAAGGACAAACACCAATAAAACAATTAGTTATATCAACAAAACAAGACAATTTAGTTACAATTTACAATAGACCATTCCATGTAACTGAATGAACAAGCCAATGGCCACATTTGACTGAAAAATGTCAGATGCTGTAAAAGATTTAGATGCATGCATGCTTGTACTTTACAGAGTGATGTAACACATACACATAATCTCAATCTCAATCAGAAGATAACAAGACAGATAGGACTATCCAAGCTAATCAGAAGAAGCCACCAGTTTAAGAAAACGAAAGAGAAACGAGCATTTTGCATTATAGAAGCAAAGAGTGATGGCACAATTCACGTACAAGAACAGATCTGAGCAAGATTTTCTTAGACCAATTAATTTTTTTGGGTTCAAGAAAAAGTTCACTCCAATACTTGCTGGCTCATCTGCAACTTACTGGAGGACAAGGCTCTCGATAGCAAGGTATCACAATCTACGATTAGGCCTACACACATTACATGAGAACCTCATAACCAATTCTCATCTCTGGGATCTAAATTATCTCTTTTGGTCATGCAGCATGTAGTTGCTCTTAGTATGAGTTTTCATACATAGTTTCTGGTTTGCTATTTTCCATTGGTTTTTGTTGTTGCCTTTATGCCTATTCAGTTTACATTTTACTCCCTAAATGTGCCCTCTCAGGTCCCTGACTATGCCATCTTAGACTTCTTATGATACCATTTTATATGATCTTATGCGTTCTTTAAATCATCTGACATATATACCTCAAGCTTCATGTTAGTATTCACTTTCTTTTATCGCTTCATTGTGATGCTCAGCCTCTCACAAATTTTGCGAGAGTCTCCATCTTCTCCCAAGTGTAAGGCATTAACATCACTTTGAGCATGGATTCAAAATGTGGTCAAATCGCGACGAAACAACTACATTGGAAAAGTTTTGGAGTTGGGCAAAACACGCATTCTCATCGCGCAATAGCCGCAATATGGAATGCGAATGCCTCATTAGAGCTATTTGGCCATACTGCATTTTGAATCCTGATTTTGAGTAACTTTTTGGCCAATTTGAGTTCACTTCATGGACAATTTGGAATGTGGAACTTTACAGACCTAACAAACTATGCTTCCATCAAATTGGCAGCTTTGTAAAGAATAATTCTACAGATGGAAATTCAGGATTCCACGGCAAAAAGTGTTAGTTATAGCTAGAACCAACTAAGTCACCAAAAACATTCAAGAAAACAGATGCACCTCAGATCAGCACTTCTCTAAGCATGCAGAACACTAGAATCAGACAGAGGTCAAGAGAAGCATGATTTCCCAACGCTATCTAAAATTCACAACTGACCAATTGAATTTGAAATAAATCCCAGACAGAAAGGAAAGAGAATTAACCTTGATGTTTTCACATGATGATATACAATTCGTCATATACATATGCACGAATTCTGTGGGGAGGTCCACTGCAGTTGTAAGCCTGTTCACGACTTCCATAGAATGCAAGCTCATATCCATATTGACAAGGACTGTAAAATAACTGCATTGTCCAAAAAATGCTTAAATGTAAGAGCAAAGAGGCAGGGGAGGTAACAGAATCAAAAATCAGGATTGAGCCAAACCAACTGTACACAGCTTAAACAGGTTAAGAGAAACAAATGAGAAAACCCGAACTAACAAAAACCGACTGTGAAGGGGTCAACCTCCCCATCTTGAACATGCAATTATTGATGACACTAGTTTCAACATACAAAAACCTTCCAAGCAACCCAGGCATACCCATAGCCAACGCTGTTTCATAAACTGATAATGATAAAATCAAGAGAAGCATGAACAATTCAGAGAACCTCACTGTTACTTCCATTGACTGCTGACCCTAACAACTACAGAATAATTACCCTCTCATACTTTGCACATTCCACATCAGATGCAACTTGTGGCATTCTCAAATATTGTGCAGCAAGTCAATGAAGTAGTTAATCTAAGGAGTTGCGCTAAAAGAGTCAATAAAGGCATAGGACAGCTTTGAGATACTTATACACACATCCTAGATACAACAGCCAAATTCTAGCAACTTGTACATCAAATTAGCACAGCATAGAAAGATCCAACCACTAAAATAGAGATGAGAATAATGCTAAAAAGTACAGTTAAAATAAAGCTCTACCAAGCAAAAAATAGAAAAGATGTTTATGAACAACATGAATGACAGAAAATAATCCAGGATTGGGATGTCACATGATATTCAAATACTTAGAAAGCCTTTATATTACGTCGTTTACTCATTTCTGTCAAAATTCTTATAATTTTCATAGTATATGCACATTTACAATGGTCAAATAAGGCCATTTGAACGTATCTTTAGAGATTTAGTCTTCTTTTCTATCTTAAATCATTTTAATAAGCTTTATACATCAATATGCCATGCATATACATCGGTCGATAGCTATAGGAATGGGATTGAAAATAAAATAAAATTGAACCAAACACCCATTAAGAGTAAATAATGGTTGATCCATTTCCCTTCCTTCCCTCAATGCCCCACAATACTTTGAGATATGCTCAACATCTGTCTAGTTTATTCAAATAAAAAAAAATACAAGGTATATATCTGGTTAATCTTGGCTCACTTAAGTCAATGAATACTGGGTCTAGAAACAGATTAATGAACTCGCATCTCAACTGTAACCCCCCTTCTCATTGAGTTAATGCAGTGAAACTTAAAATGTCATTATGTAATCCTAACTATGGTGTTATCTTAGAATACATGAGACTTTAATAGCAATCAATTTTGAACTTGGTTTATCTAGAGTAGGATTCAGTCTAATTGAAGGAGTCCATACCAATTTCATGTTCAATTAGGGTGGTCTTTGCATTTTAACATTATTTAGCATAATCAAAGTCTCCTCACACTCTTCGCTTGCAGGAGTGCTCACAAAAGCAAGCCTGTTTACATCTGGATCAATCCCATGAAAGCATGACGTATAATGGGTGTTATTGTCATTGAAAGTCCCTTCACAGTAAAGCACACTTTGGAGTTTAATAGAATTCACTTGTCTGCAAAAATCCACAGGAACTGTAT
Source organism: Carnegiea gigantea (assembly GCA_029747015.1). Classification (NCBI taxonomy): domain Eukaryota; kingdom Viridiplantae; phylum Streptophyta; class Magnoliopsida; order Caryophyllales; family Cactaceae; genus Carnegiea; species Carnegiea gigantea. Next base: position 321,899 of record JAKOGI010000657.1, on the reverse strand, counting down.
CACTTCCGATCAGCTAGAGAAAGATATTTGGGTACAACTATATTGAATTCAACATACTTAATCCTTGTTTCAGTTTCAGGTTCAGGATGTTCCATTTGTATTTTTCTTTGTCTCATTTCCTACCTTAGGACTGTCTCAGTAAGGAAACAGATAGCTGAAAATATACCTGATTGCACTCAACTTGGTAACTCAATGAATCTGCAAGTCATTTCTCATTAAAATGATTAAGTATGAATAATTGCAAGAGACTTATCAAGGCATGTCTAGTATCTTATACCCTCTTGTGTGTCAGATCCAAAATTAGGGCAGGGGGCTTGCATCCTAGTGGGTTTTCATCATCTAAAGCATGATATATCAACGATAGTGGATAGCATTGTTCCAAATGAAAGCATACATCTCTACGCATCTCAGCACCATAGCGGGGATCAAGGAGAACCAATTAGCCAAAGATACAACTATCATGGATTAAATGCAGTCGTCCGACAACCATGATACCAAAACAGAGCTAGCTCAATTATAAAATCAGACCTTCAATAACAACTGCAACAAATGGCCACCCAATTAATGAGATATGAAAACTGCATTTACTCACATTGACAAGAAGGGAAACAAATGGATTTTCAGAAGGTGGCTGGGATGAATACGCCTGATAGAGTATACAAATTGCATTCAAACGCTGACATGGAAGAAGCATGGGTTTATCCTACACGACAAATCCATCAGGAGTTTAGCATATCAAAAATTGGTCAAGCCAGTTCACCAGAAGAAACACTCCTAGTGCAAGGATTCAAGATAATCAATGATTAGATACTGGACGACAGCAAAGAAAGACAAGAAAAAGATCAGAACAAGGCATGCATATCACTTCAAAATTAGCCTTCCAGATACAATATGAAAACCATATCAAGAAAGGTGCCACAAAAAATATGTTGCATTTAAATAAAAAGAAAATTCCTACCTAGGGGAGAGTTTTAACCCACGGAGCAAAGCTGCAGCAATAAGAAACCAGAGATAACATGGATCTTTGACAATTGTGAATGCCTCACTATCTTCTTCAAAATAAAAAATATGAAAGAAAAGCATTGATCTATAAAGCACACATGACTAGAATTAATGCCCTTCAGCTTCTGCAGAAATTATGCTCAAGATATTTATATCTGTAGCATACATCACTAGCAAAACCAACATCATTCCTTAGCAGCAAATATAGCAAGAACATATGCAATAATCTTCCAAAATGACCATTAAATGCACTGCTAACCAATTGTCTCGCATTGTTTCCGCTTTCCAGTTAACAAATTATACACTGGTTAACATTTAAATTTTTTAAAAATCACATTTTCCCCATTAAGGACCCCCCTCCAAAAAAAACGGACAGAAGAAGTACTATGTATCCACAAAAAACTCGACACTTGGACATGCATCCATATCGGACACCCGTGCCCGAGTCCAAGTAAGTAGCAATGGTAAATTACCACTCAATCCCACAAAAACATTTGCTGGCAGTCTAAAAATCCCTTCACTCCTTTGAGATCCACAGACTTGCCATAGTCATCGACGGCCACTAAAAAGCTATATATAGAATCAAACAAGAACCACCTCTTTATCCCCCCTCCCCCCCAAAAAAGGAAATAAAACTCAAAACCTAATTCATTCATTGTGAAATGAAGGGTCAACTTAGGAAATCATTTAATCCTCACTCCACTCACAGCAGAGATCAATGCAGAGTGTTGACTGATGGGAGGGTCAAGGAATCGAAAACCACACCAGTCACTGTAGGTGGTTTTATATTTTGCCAATTCAATCCAAAACACAACATTTGGGGTGCCGGGGGGTGTGTTCCCAAATCAATCACCATTAACACAACCATTACACCATGACAAAAGCAACATAGCAGGTACAGGAAGGGGGGATGCACTAGCTCTGGGGCTGTGACTTGAAGAGGGGGAGGGGGCAGGTAGCTAGTGAAAATCCCATAAAGAAGCAGACCAAAACCCCAGCACAAAGTTGTCTCAAATCATAGATTACACGATTCAAATTTCGCAATCTTGTGAACAAAATTACCCAGATTTCTTTGTTATTGACACTACCACCTCAAATTAGAACATCCCTTCATCGAAAAAGTGATGCACAAGCCAACAAAATGAAATCAGAGCCTTATTGGAATTATCGTTGTTCTACTAGCGGGGACAGCAGTGCCAAACTTGCCAATATCGCAAGGGCTCCAGCTGACGCCAATTTCATCTATGGTAAATTCAGCTAAATTGATGACAAGTTACACAACCTAATGCAAATCTCATTCATTCTACTGCGGGTTTCATCAAAAACTGACCTTAATTTGACAGATTGATGATGCACGATCGGACGAAAGGTGCGGCTCAGGCGTTTGCTCACAATAGCAATGAACAACTTGGGTGGAGAGAGACAAATCTCAGAGTACCTTGATGTTTTCTACTATGGCGCCACACACCAGTGATGAGAAATCAGTAAGGAGATATGAGGAAGGAGAGAGATAGCGATGAATCAATGAGGCCAGCGGGGAAGCAGAGAGAGAGCGTGTGAAACCGGTGAGGATAGCGAGAGAAGCGACGGTTAGTACGTGCAAACAAGTTTGACTCGTTATCGACTGTAGCAGGTTACCCTTTTATTCAATTAAGGGCTGAGATTTCTCGAAATAAGATCAACCGTCGATATCATTTTTAACTATCATAGTTGAATTTTTTTTTAATCATGGTAGAATCTTCGTAATTACACATATGATAAGTTATCAAGCCACATTATCCTCACCCTTTTTTTCTCAGGTCTGAGTGTGGACAAAAAACTAATGAGGCATATATGGTATCAGCCGTCACATCCTCACGTATAGATAACTCACTCCTATAAAGCACTACGTGGAATGGAAACGCACCAGCTGTATGGGGTTTTCTCAATAAATGACTCCGAGGTATTTTATATTTTTGGTTAAATATTTTTTGATCCCTGACTTTTTGAAAATAACACTGTGAGTCCTTAAGTTTTCGAACAAAAGACTTTTAGGCCCTCTTTTCTATTATTTTAGCCTTGAACTTTTAGAAATTGCAGAATAGTCCCTGAAATAGGAAAAATGTGAAAATAAGCTTGCTTTGACTGATTAAACTTCTTATAATGACTTTACTAGTACTAGTTATCATAATCTACTACTTATATCTTATATATTACAATTTCTGTAGTTATAGGCCCACTATGCTTAGCAAAATAATTAAAGCTTAATTAGAGAGTTTTGGCTATTATCTGAACTTAGCCGGCGCTGCACTCCAGCGTTCCTCTAGCTTTCGTTTTACAGAGATTGCTAATCTTAACCCCACTTTTCTTAGATCAGGCACAGCATGACACAGATCTATTCTGTTTTCTACCTCAGATGATAGTCAGTAATCAAGTTTTAAGTATTTTTAAAGGATGGTGAGATTTTAATCAAGAAACAATAATATTTAAGACATAAGGTTCGATGGAATAACGTTCCTAAAGAATCTAATAGCACAAATTTTCTTTCTCAGTGAACGTCCTGTCGTTGTTCTGTTTCTTTTATTCCACGGTTCTTATCCATATATATATACATCCAGCAAGAGAATGAAGCCTAAGCTAGCCCTAACTTACATGCTAAGTAACCGTAGTGGGCAAGAATTAGAAGACTTCAAATAATTACAATATTTGTATAAGATATATGTATAAAATATTTATTGCCTAATACTCCCCCTCAAGTTGGAGCGTGCAAATCTACCATGCCCAACTTGCTCTTTAGGTATTGAAATTGACGCTTCCCGAGAGCTTTCGTAAATATATCGGCCGGTTGCTCTTTTGTCCCAATATGGGAAAGGGTAAGAATGCCCGCTTCAAACTTTTCACGAACAAAATGGCAGTCAATTTCGATATGTTTTGTGCGCTCATAAAAAATAGGATTTTTAGCTATATGCAGTGCAGCCTGACTGTCACAAAATAACTTTATGGGTTGCTCGAGAAAAACCCCTAATGATGCCAAGAAGGTCGGCAACTATACCAGCTCACTGGTAGCAAACGCCATGGATTTGTATTCAGCTTTAGCTGATGATCTAGAAACTGTAGCTTGCTTCTTAGTCTTCCACGAAATAAGTGACCCTCCCAGACAGACAAAATACACAGTTAAGGACCGTCGAGAAAGGGGACACGCACCCTAGTTGGAGTCACAAAAACCATAGATACAAAGATCGGTGTTAGCTTGGAGAAAAATACCCAACCCAGTGCTACCCTTGAGGTAGCGCAAAACTCTTCGGGCAGCCTCCATGTGCTCTTCCCTAGGAGCTTGCATAAACTGAGGCAATATGTGGACAACATAGACAATATGTAGCATCTTATAGGAACCGCCCTTCAGCCAATGCCAGTTTATGGTTTTCTTCAATGGGAAATTCTGCTGGTTTAGCTCCCAAGAGACCACACTCATCGATGATCTACAGAGCATACTCACGTTGACACAGAAATAGACCTTGTGGACTGCGGGCCACTTCAATTCCCAAAAAATATTTCAATGGTCCTAAATCCTTAACACTAAAACATGTATGCAAGTAAGATTTAAATGCTCTACATGCTTCAGCATTATTGCCTGCCAAAACAATATCATCAACATATACCAACAACGCCATAAACACGTCTCGTTGTCGATAAATAAACAGTGAATAGTCCGCATAGGAACGAACAAATCCATACTCACACAGTTTGGAGGAGAGTTTGGCAAACCACTGTCGAGGAGCCTGGCGAAGTCCATACAGAGACTTTTTAAGTTTGCACACCTTGTTCGTGCCTTGAAAGATAAAACCAGGAGGCATGCACATATAAACATCTTCTTCGAGATCTCCGTGTAAGAAAGAAGTTGTTTACATCCATTTGAGGTAAGTCCCATCCTTTTGCCACTGCCACTGCCCAGACGCAGCGCACGCTAGTCATCTTGGCTACAGGGGCGAATGTTTCATTGAAGTCAAAGCCTTCAATTTGGTGATATCCCCGTATTACCAACCGAGCCTTGTAGCGCTGAATGGAACCATTTGAGTTATACTAAACTCGGTATACCCACTTGCAACTAATAGCTGTCTTATCGGGCGGAAGGTCTATGATGTCCCATGTCTCATTTGCTTCTAATACGTGGATCTCATCCGCTATCGCTTTTCTCCACTGAGGATCTTTTGCAGCTTCATGATAAAATTTGGGCTTAACAACCTTTGCAATTGCTGCTGCAAATTTTTGGTGAGAAGCCGAAAAATTAGCATAAGTGACATATTGGGTTATAGGACAACGCGTACCTGAGGATCCTTTTTGGAGAGGCATAGAAACTGAGATGGGTTCTTAAGTCCTAGCACCGTAGCACACGAAGTCGTCTAAATGGGTAGCGGTTTTCGAGCTTGTTCTCTATGCTTAACATCTTGGATCTTCGCTGGCCCACTAGTTGCCACTTCTACGGTCGGCCCAGCAGGTGACATATCTAAGCCCGCTGGACTCTCCTCGTTGTGACTTGCTTCTCCCACAGCCCGCTCAATTTCTGGGTTTGAGCTTTCTTCACCTGAGTTGCCCACTTGGTCTTCACCCGGCTGCGCTGGACTCCCCCTGTCCGCAGACCGGACCAGCGTGTTTTCCAGGCCCACTTCATGATCTTGAGTGTTTAGTTCCTCAAGATCATCAAGAATGTTGCCTACCTCTAAAACATCACTGTGCCCACCAGTAGGTTCTGCAGCATTTGATTTATTTGCAAAGGGAAAGACTTCCTCATGAAAGACCACATCTCTACTAATAAAAATCTCATGAGTATTTAGGTCAAACACTTTCCACCCTTTCTTCCTAAAGGAATATCCTACAAAAATACATTTTCTACTCCGTGATGCAAATTTATCTCTTGTCTTTAGTCGATTATAAGCAAAACACTAACATCCGAAGACTCGAAGGTGATCACAGGATGGTGGTTTTTGGTGGAGAATTTCATAAGGACTTTTCCCTTGCAACACACTATTAGGAGTTCGATTTATTAAATGCGCAGTAGTTAACACACATTCTCCCCAAAACTTCAAAGGCAACCCAGCTTGAAACCGTAGAGCTTTAGCTATGTTTAAGATATGGCGATGTTTTCGTTCCACTTGGGCATTTTGTTGTGGGGTGTCAACGCAACTAGTTTGATGAATTATGCCATTCTCAAAATAAAAACTTTTCATGGCTCCCGATGTAAACTCAAGTCCATTGTCACTTCTAACTACCTTAACTCCTTTGTCAAATTGATTTCTCATCATAGCCACAAATCCTTTTAACAACATTCCTACTTCACCTTTCTCTTTCATCAAATATACCCATGTTGCCTGACTAGCATCATCTACGATAGTAAGAAAATAGCTTGCACCACAAGAGGCTTTTGTTCTATACGGTCCCCAAATATCACAGTGAATAAGCTTAAATAATTCAGTTGTTTTGCTTTTACTAATAGGGAAACGACTTCTAGTTTGCTTAGCACGGAAGCATACATCACACACATCAACCTTTTCATTGCTTTTCATCTCACCAATACTTCCTAGACTTTTAAAGAAATTAGACATAACTTCCTGTGATGGGTGCCCAAGACGATTATGCCACAAGCTTTCTGGATGTAACTGCATTAGCTTGATTCTTGACTTTTGGTGCTCCCCAGTAGCAGTACACCCCATCTCGTTGCTCACCCACTCCAATCAAAGTCCTCGAAGTGCGGTCCTGTAACACATAAGATTCACTAAAAAATGTCACTGCACATTTTAAATCCTTACATAATTTGGCCACTGATAACAAATTACAATTAAGTTAAGGAACATAGAGAACTTCTTTCAGGGACACGTTTTCTCCAAGGCAAGCGTGCTTGCTTCTCGGCCAGGGTATGAGCACCATTCAGAAGGCACGTTGGGGTTGGTCGAATGGACTTGATTTCTTTAATTTGCTCTAGATCATATGTCATATGACATGACGCTCTGCTATCGATCAACCATTTCGGAACATTAATGAGGCTTAATAGCCTCTGTACCTGTTCGGCTGTTAATCCCGGTATGTTGACCTGCAATGTGTCTGCTGTGCTGTTCTGGTCCACCGCTATCTGATCGGCATGTGCTGTGGCAGCATGTGCAACCTCACGACCAGCTGCTCGTCCCTTGCCTCCAGTAGACCGACCACGTCCACCTCTGCCACCCCGACTGCCTCGCCCTCGTCCACAAGATCCCCAGTTAGGCGAGTACTCGATAATCTCGTAACAGTTCGACTCGTCATGGCCATAACGACCACAGTGTCTACACGATCCCTTTTCTGCAACGGTCAACTTTTCTCTGGTAGCGAAGGCTATAGTAGTGCCAGTTGGATTATCTCTTCTCAACATCAGACTCTTATGACGCTCCTCCTGTTAGATCATGTTGAAGATTCTATCAAGTGATGGTAGAGGATCCATTGCTAGCACTTAACTCCTAACTGTTGCATAACACTTGTCCTCCAGACCCATGAGGAATTGATGTGTATGCTCCTCTTCTATTAGCCTGGCGACCTTGCCTCCAACGTCACACTCACACTTTCCACAAGTGCAGTGAGGAATTTTGACATAATTATTCAACTCACTCCACATCCCCATCAATTTGGAGTAAAATTCAACTACCTCAAGACCTCCTGTTTACAAGCTGCAATGTCAGTTTTAAGTTGATGTATCTTGGGCGTATTTGGTATAGCATACCTCTTACGTAAATTCTCCCACATCACCGCAGCTGTCTCTATGTATGCAATGCTGTTGTGAAGTTTCGAATCAATAACATTAATAATCCAAGAGCATACCATTGAATTCACCATATCCCACGCATTATATTTAGTGGGATCATCTCCTTCTTTCAATTCAGGTCTTTTTAAGGTTCCTTCAATGAACCCTAATTTATTTTTTGATCTTAAAGCAGTCCTAACTGCTTGTTGCCATAAATCATAATTTTTGCCACTGAATATGACAGACGTGATCATCATTCCTGGCCTTCTGATGGATGTAGATAATAGGGCGAATGACTATCGATCACCATCTTTTTGCTCATGGCTCTGATACCGTAAAGAATTTAATAGCACAAATTTTCTATGGAATATTGAGGGTTCTCACTGAATGTCCTGTCCTTGTTCTGTTTCTTTTATTCCACGGCTCTCATCCATATATATATACATCCAGCAAGAGAATAAAGCCTAAGCTAGCCCTAACTTACATGCTAAGTACCCATAGTGGGCAAGAATTAGAAGACTTCAAATAATTACAATATTTGTATAAGATATATGTATAAAATATTTATTACCTAATAGTTCCCTATTGGGAAACTTCTTTTATTGAAAGCTTGAAAGTGGTTATATTACAATGGAAAGCTTGAAGAGGGATTTAAGCTAAGATCATTAGAGATGCTTGCTCATAGAAAAATGGAGAATCTCAACCTCTCTTGTGCTTAAGAATACTCAAATGACCGTATTCCTTCTCAGCATTCGACTTCTCTATTTATAGAGGGGATGGGGGTACATAGGACGCCCTAATGACTACAGTACATAAAGATTTTTTACATGGCAACAGTACATACTGACTCTACAGTACATACTTTATTTTATCGACCAGACACTTGTTGAAATAGTACAATAATGGAACAGCTACTTTTTAAAACTTTTAAAGATGTCAAGACTAATCATCCTTATTGAGATTCTATATGCCTTCATTTCTAATTATATCTTTCAGACCATCACCATCTGAGTAATCATCAAAATCTTCATCAATTTGCTTAAGATGCTTTGGGTCTTATTCTTCAAATAATTCATGGAGATATTTCTTCTCTTTTTCTGATAAGAATTTTTCCACTCCAACATCAAAGAGATAATCAAAGATATCTTCTGACACTGCTCCTTCTACCTTTATGTAGTTTTTAAATTCATTATCATAGGCGAAAGTAGTGTTTTCACAATACATTAACATTTTTCCTTATTCGAATTAATGCCCAACATTGATGATAAATGTTGAAAAATCCAATGATTCTTGATGAAGCAGGATCAGTAACTAGATATACCGGATTTTCATGAACCCAGCTTTATTGTTGATCATTGAGATCGTCGCAATCAATGATTTGGACAAAATAATGAGCTGGTTTGACTTTTTCATTTTCATATTCAATTATAGCATTGTAGACCTCCAAAGTTAGGCATCTACGAATTGAAATTTTTGTTGGACCTTCGAGGGATGTAATAATTCAATGGATCCTTTTGAACATACATTGCTGGAATTTAGTTAAGGTTGAGAAAAATGGAAATTTTAGGTTTGGGATTTCTGTAAAGTAACGTACCATCCCGTATTTCCAAGCTTTATAGACAGGGTCATTTGGAGATAATGAATTTGCTAGGAAATAAATACCACCAACTCCAAATTTATCGGGAAAAAAGATCGTTGTACTCCAAGTCTCCCAAATATCATAGGAAAAATGATGATAAAAGTCGATGCAGGCTGCATTCCACTCATTGAACCATTTTTCTTAAACATAAGAACTTATTTTTTCTTGGATATCATAAGGACACTGAAGGTAACTAATTTGTAGCTCTAGAAGGAAAAATCTTTGGGCTATTAGATAGGCAGTAGATAATAGACCAAAACATGATTTACTTTTTGTATAGAATTCTAGGTTATCAATAAGGACTTTACTAGAAGGCGTAACCCATTCTAGTAGGAATGGTATTTCATTAAGGATTTCCTCCTTTTCTAGCATGAAGTCGGCTTTGATGATCACCATTGGCGAGTTTTCAAGTTAGACTGTTTGTCAGAGAGTTCTTTGATCCCTGTATATGTTCAATAGAAAAGGAAAAGTGGTTAAGCCATAATTGCCAACGCAGGAGTCTCCCTTGCGCTTGCATATTTGATAAATTCTTTTTTCACAAAACCAAGTGTTCCTTTGCAATCAGTTCGAATAAGAAAATGTTTTCGGCTAAAAAGATTAAGAACTTTTAAGTTCCCCTTATAACTATAAGAATTTCCTTTTTCATCGTGGAATAGTTGCATTTTGCTTTATCAAAGCTTCCACTGCAATATTTGCAAATTTTTTCTCCTTTTTTGATTTTGAGTACCACACTTCAGTGTTCATTGCTAGCATCTGTCTCAAGAATTAAGTTATCTCCTTCATTAGGTAAATTAAGAATAGGAAGTTTTTTACACATCTTTTTAAAATTCTGAACAATTTTTGAATCATTGGTAGACCATGTCCATATCACATCTTTCTTGAGTTTTTTTGTTGTAATAGTTTTCTTAGTTTAGCCAAATCTTTAATGAAGTTCGAAGCATAGATAAGGCATCCAAGAAACCTTTCGAGTTGCTTCCTATCTTCAATATCTTTTTCAAAATATGTTTTTGTAGGACAACTTGTTCAGCTTTTATCTCTAGATCTAAAAACTTAATTTCTTATTTAGCATAAATGCACTTGTCTTTTCCCAATATAATACCATGATCATTACATCTTTGAGTGACAATCAAGACATTATCTTTATGTTGCACTATGGTTTTGGAAAAGATAAGGATATCATCAATATAAACTAGACAACAATGATTAAGGTCTTTGAAAATGTTATCCATTCTCCTGTGGAATATTTGGTGTGCATTTTTAAGATCAAATCGCATTACTATCCATTCGTAATGACCTTGTGGTGCACTAAATATAGTTAAAGGAATACTTTCCTCATCCATTTTTATCTGCCAATAACCGCTTTTGCAATCCATTTTCGAGAACCAAGAAGCTCCTTGAATTTTGTTAAAAATAACTGTTTTATTAGGAATATAGTAACCATCAAAGACAGTATTATCATTACGCTTTCTATAATTGATTACCATTCTAGCTTTTTCTCTCTTTTTTTCAGCATAATTTCTTACCATGAAAGCGGAATTGGTGTGAAGACTTTTACTATTTCTAACCAATCCTTTATCCAAAAGCTCTTTGATTTGTTTATTAAACTCTTGGATGTCCTGGTGTGTATACACCATTTGTTTTACCTGAATGATGGTGTTGGGATTTAATAGAGTGATTTTAGCAAATGTTTTATCTTTATCCCAAAATTTTAGAGGATTATCAGAGTAGAGTTCTTTGCATAGTTTTTCTTATTGTTCAACAATCTGCTCTTTAACAGAAAAGTCAAGTAATGAGATTGTCAGTGCTACTTCTCGTTGTACAAGCATTATCTTCTTATCATGCTGGCTACGTATAAACTCAATTTTTTGATGAGTGTAGGCCTTACTTAATTTTTCAATAGGAACGGAGTGACTATTAATTGTAAATATTATTTGGTTTATAGTCTGGGTGCATGGAGAATATAATATTTGAAAATCATTTTCAATAATCATATCATGAGAGGGTTGATCAGTAGCTCATAGAATTGGTATAATGCATTGAACTCCTCCTAATTTATGGATAACCCTTCTATGGCTTCATTGTGGTTCATAACACTATTATCAGCTATCCTTACTTGTAAAGAACTTTTAGCTCTTTTCTACATAAACTCAGGAAATAATGATCTTTTTTCAAAGTATACAGAACAACCACTATTTATGTAAGCACACAATTCATATTTATTATATCCCTCTAAATATACCTTTATTGATATATAGATGCCATTAGAGTTTGTATTGGTAGCATCATAGCATATTTTCATAGTCATATTTTTGACTAATTCATCTTCATAGATGGGTTCACTAATAGTTCTAGTTTTATACCCAATGACTTTTCTATCTAGACTTATCATTTGAGCTAATTATATCATCTTCCTTAAGCTCTTCTTTAGCGGATGAAGATCCTTCTACCTAATCTTACCTTGTATTCATACTTCTTAATAATTAGGGTTTAATGGTAATTTTACCTTCCTCATCAATCTTTATTATATTTTTCTTATTGATCTTTATAAGATTGGCAAAACTAGATATCCATAAATGGTCAATTTTTATCTCTTGATGACTGGACTTAATCCTCTGGATCTTTTGCATGGGGGTAGGACTTTCAAATTTCTTTGCTTCTATCATCGTTACCTTAGCCTTAGGATCTATTGTATTATCTAATTTGTAGATAATTTTTCAAAATATCCTTAAAGGATATCCTCATCTTTTCATGTCCATCCTAACTATTTTTATCTTAAGGGATAGGAAGTTTTTAGTAAATTCATCTTTTAGACTCACATAATGTCCAAGTCGACAGTTGAAACCTACTGACCCATTACATAAATTGGTTTTTATCCCTGTGATTATCTGATTATTAAATTTGGTATGCTTAATATCACAAAATAAAACATAAAGATCAATATCTTTACCATAATATTATAATGGAGTAATTTGAACTTAGATGCTTCCGACATGGATGTACCTGTACTTTCTATCTTTGTTATACTTAAGGATATTCTCCTAATTAATCAGATTAACTTTTTCAACGTCATATTCACAATCCTTTATCTCAAGATCTCCTGTCATCATTTCACATACGCATTTGCTTTTTAATTAAAAAATGAATCTTTTATAGTTCATGTCCTTTTGGATTATGGAAAGAACTCAATCTCCTTTGACTACTTTATGATTATTGTTTACAACTCCTCTTCTCCTTAAAGATCACCAAGGCTAACCGAACTATTTTTCATCATATGACTTGTTCCTTCATTAGCACTTGATTCATATTCATTGTCCAATATAATTTCAACAATTCCTTTGTTGTTACTTAGGGCTAGGTCTAAGGCCTCATCTTCACTAAGCTCAACATAATCTAAGCTTCCTAAGATTTCAATCAGTTTGTTATTCTTCCTATTTTTGCCCTCATTAGCATAATGCCCTACTTCTCCACATGTCCAACATTTGCAGTTGTTTTTTCCTGCAGGGCAATAAGCAGTTTTTCTAAAAAATCTTTTTTAGAACTTGGTTTGATATAATATTTTCTTCTATATTTTTTGCCTCTCTACTTGTTAAATTTTTTTTTCTTATAGAATTTTCTTTTTCTTCTTTTCTCAGGTTCCTTTCCCCATTGGAAAGGTGAATCCCAACAAGTTAAGAATTGTTTCTTAGTTTTCATTTACTTTTGAAGATCAAGACATTGTTCACTGACCCATTTTCGTAGATAGAAAATTCTTGAACCAAGGGTATCGACAACGTCTGTTTGTTCAAGCTATGCCATGTATTTTTCATTAATTATGAAATTTATAGGATATGACAATTTGTTATAGAACATACCAAGATTGGTTTCATTATACCCACTTTTGTAATAGTATTAACTGAATTCAGCAATATAATTTTCTAGATATCTCATATCCTATAGTTCTATGTTGTTAATCTTTCTTTGCCATTCTCTTGCTTTTTCTTTAGAGTCGAGTTTAGCTCCGATGAATTCAGTTTTAATTTCTTTGCACAAATTTCTGAACATAGCAGCTGGTGTTTCCATCACTCTTAATGTATTTTTGCCATCTTCACTTAATGAATCATACCAGTCAGCTATAGTGCCAGAGAAACTATGCTCGATGTAATTTAGGAAGTTTGCTACAGTCCATGTAGTATTTAGGTTTAAGATACTATTTATTCCTCTTTTTTAGTACTCAAATATTTCTTCTCTATTACGGGCTCCATCAATGTTTAAGATAGATCCAGTTTGGCTAATTGGGGTAAGGCCAATTTCTTCACAGGTAGTAGTTTTTCTTGGGATAAACCTGAAGGAAAAATTACTTGCACGTCCTACTGGAACGTACCTAGGTCTTAGAAAATGAGTATTTCTCCTAGATGGTTCATCAAATTCCTTAGGTTTAGCAACGATGTTCTTAACTAGACTAGTTTCTATTTCACATAGGTCGATTTCCTCTCCAATCTCATTGATTTCATTTTCAATAGTCATTTTTTCATACTTCTTATCAAGTTTTCTCCTAATTTCTTCTAATGGTAAAACATTGAGGTCTTTTAATTTAATCAGATTCATCTGCTGATATATTTTTTTCTTCTAATTGGACATTATTGGTCTCTTCATTATCATCAGATAAAACGTCATGTTTATCACTAATTGTGCCCATAATTTTATTTAATTCGTCTGGTTTTTGTTCTTTATCGAACATTTTTTGTAGCTCTTCAAGAGTATATTGTTTATACCCCATCTTCTTTTCTTTCTTTTTAGTAGATTTTTCACCAGATTTTCTCCTACTTCTTTTTGAAATTTTATTTCTTGTAAAGGAAATGAATCTTATTTTTGGGTTTTGAAAAGGATATTTATACTGAAACAGAGTACTAATATTTGAAGTAGCTCTTGCACTATGTCTAACTTCGTTAACAAGAGAAAGATGGACAATGATTAACTGATTCTTAAGCTCTTTCAGTTCAGTCTTAATTTTAGCTAATTTTGCTTTTAATCCTAAACCTATATCACTGATATAGTTTATTGAGGTGCTAACAAGGTATTACCTTCAAGTGAGTGGATAATGTGTGAATAACTAGGACCAGGGCAAGCAGGTGATGATTCAAGCATTAGTCACAGTTAATTAGCTTAATTGGTCATTAATTAGCTTAATTATCTTAATTTTTTCTGTACATGTGGCTCCGATACCAGATGAAAGAGGACTTCAAGTACTACTAGTGAGCAAAATATCACAAACACAAATTTAGATTTTTCGAAAGTTTTACAAATATAAAAAATTTTGGGTGTTCATGCAAATAAGGTAAATAGTGAATAGGGTCCTTTCAGTTGGTTTTCTCAAAAGTCGAGGTACCCTGCAGTTATTTTTAAAAGTGAGGGGCCTTTTTGTTGTATATGCAAAACTTAAGTTACCTTTGTGTCTTTTTTCCGGGTTTTCCTTAGTTGGACCTTGCTTGTGAGCTCGCTCATGATTTGATGCAGTGGTGATGCGAAAAATTTGGTGTATAGAGGGTCAAAAATAATGGTACATAATATAGTATAAAATTTAGGAATATAGAAAGGCAGAGGATGTACGAAGAGAAGTTGGAATGAAATGATTAAACATGGTTCAATCTTTGTAGCTAATAGAGAACATGACTCACGAGAGGAGTCTATGGAGGTCGATTTTTAAGATAGCCAACTATAGGTAGCTAGCTTCTTGCATTCCTTTGGCTGCTGAATGGCAGAAATATGTTGTGTGTGGTATTGGCTATTTTTTTTTTTCCCTAACTTGCGTTTGCACTTTGCAGCATTTTGTATGTCAGTAATACCCTATGCTCAACAAGGTATTAGCATCACAACGCCGATTGTTTAAGGTGTGTTACCTACCTCTCCTATTATGCTATTTTAAGTACTAGTCTGAGCTTGTGCAAAAGCACGGAGTATGTTTAAATGGAAAATTGATAGCTATATTATCAAAAAAACAAATGGATAGTTAGTGTAGAAACAATTAAAACCATAAGTCAGTAAAGAGAAGGAAAAAATCCAATAAAAAAATTAAATATACAGTAACTTCATGCATAAACAATATCTTTAAAAATTGAAAACTATATCATTGTGGAATAAGTCTATATCAGTATAATTGACACATTAGGTAGTAAACTTGGTACAAAACACGCTAAGTGGGATGATGATAAGTTAAGTTAGGACGCCAATGATGAAGAATCCACCTCCTTCTCTTGTACCTGAAACAAACATCAAGATTTAGTGATAATTTGATTAACAACGATAGAAGGAAAAATTTATATATACACATTATGTACCTGGGGTACCTAACATTAGCATGTCGTATGTAATGGACCCCTTCCTCCCAATTGACTGGCACAATAAGAGCGATAGAAGCTTCTACTTCATGCAAGCGTGGAGACTCTAGAATGAAAACCCAAGATTTTCCTATGTAATAATCTATAATCACATAGAGCGATAGATGAACATATGGTTGTAGACAACAGTGATACAGGTTAGGCAACGATGGAACAATAACTTGGGTGAACATGATAAATAGTGACAATGTGAATACCTGCGCTGCATTCATATCCAACTATATACCGGTCGTATGTAAAAGAATTCGAGCATCCTCATAAAGAATAGTGAACTCTTTACAACCTATAACATCTTGCAACACAACTCTGAATATGAACCTGTATTTTTGAATTAAAAAGGGATGGTTACACTAATGCAACTATATATTTGCGAAAGCATAGTAAACTATGGAACAATAGAGAATCATAGATGCAAACTTGTTAGGAGTCAAACTTGGTGATCGGCATGTGCAGTCTGGTACATTAAGCGCGAATACATACGTGTGGACACTTCTGTTGCAATTAGTGCAAGCGTCGTAAAGCAACGGGTGGATTTCAGCAATATATGCAAAAATCCGAAAATATCTAACCTGGATATAATAAAATATGGAAATGATGTGATATTGAATGAATGTATGTAAATATAAGAAACATTTATTGAATAAAAGTGTAGATTACATTTGCCGTAGCAGCATATTCATGAAATTTAATCCGTTTAGCTGCATACAATTTTTCTAGATGTCACATGTGCAATGTTCTCATACGCATGAAATCGAAATGTTTCATCACACCTGAAGTGCCAGAATATCTAATACGTATATGTTCTCATATATGTATGCATTAATATACATACATACATACATACATACATACATACATATATATATATATATATATATGTGTGTGTGTGTGTGTGTGTGTGTGTATGTATGTATGTATGTGTGTGTGTGTATGTATATATATACGCGCACACATATATACATTTATACGTATATGTATTTATATATATATATATGTATGTATATACGTACATATAGGTTGTATCTCAAATTGCCCAAACTTATATTTTTATCAGAAAAGGTAGAATAATAATAACAATATTAATGAAAACTAAAAAAACTTATATTTTTATCCAAAAAGGCAAAATAATATTAACATTAATAATGTAAATAAAACATATGTATTTGATTGTTAAAAGAAGTGAAGGTCTAGAATAGTCTTGGCTACAGAAATGGGGGAACGAAAGGGCACGTTAAATGCAAACCCCAAAACTGCCCCAAAAAAACCAAAAAAAAAAAAAATGCAAACCCCAAAACAAATGATATGTGATGTCTAGAAATTTCCAGGTCTTTAATGTCGGCAAGCCCCAAAAATCTCTTGTCATCTCTATCCTCTCGCCTGTCTGATACGACCTCTCCCATTCTAGCTCCCTCTCAAAAGCAGTCCCTCTATCTATCCTCACACATGTCTTCTCCCTGAATCCTTCTATCTCCCCACCATCGTCTCTAATGGCGCTTCCCTTTGTTTCCTCTTTGTCCGCTCACATGCCGTCTTCCCCTCTTAGTCACAATCCTCTCACATACTGTTTAGAATCCTCCCACGATTCATCCTTTCTTGGGTGCTCGACTGATGAAATCCGTCTCGTACACCACCCTTGCGCCGCCACCTGAAAAATATAACACCACCAGTATGTAGATTGGTCAAAGCTGAGTTCGCTGGTGCCACCTACGCTCACAACGCGCTACTCAGGTGGTGGCGCGTGGGTGTATGCATTGCCATTTGTGTGGTGGAGTTTGGTTTTTCAGCAAGGGTTGGAAGGGAGTCGAACGACACCTTCGTCAGTGGCACGTGTGGTCCACGCGCCACCCCTCCACATCGGATCTGATGAGTATTGTGTACTTCTTATGATCATTGCTATTTTAGCCCTTCTCGCCTTCTTTTACTTAAGTTTTAATGTATATGTCGGGACTTTTGTGGTGTTATGTTGTTGTATGTAATTAACATGTTCAGATCTAGGGCGTTTGCGGTTTTTAATGTGGGATTTTGTTCATGCACGTTGTAATATCTTATCTGAGTCATCGATTTGGGGATTTTTTGGGGGGGGGGACTGGTTACAGTTTTTAGATTATTAAGTTGGAAAATCATGCGTTTTTATTCATGGAGATGTTGCTAACAATCGCGGGCAACTTTTGGAGGCTCTGATCCTATGTATGTTTGCCTTTGATCTATTGGAATCTGCCGGCTATTGTGGTCTGCCAGAGAAATCAGTGTAAGTTTTCCTTTCATCTGTTGTTTATTTGTATGGTTTAATTTTCCTAATATGATTCGAATTTCGCCCTAATATCACTGACTAATGTCGTTGGTGTCAAGTATCATGTTTGCTTGCTCTATGTGTTTGTATGTCAATTATTATTTCACTTCTGTGCAATAGACATAGATTGCATCTTATTAATTCTGTTAATGTTATTTACAACCTTACTTGGTAGGTATTGGGTATAAAGTGAAGCTTTCAGTTGCCTTATTAGAATTAAGGTGTGAGCCTAATTTGTCAATTAATTTTATATAAAATAAATATCCTAACCCATTCTTCCGTTATGTCCAAAAGAATAAAAAGCATTTTCTCTCTCACAGACATTTATGTTTGATGCTAGTGATCAAGTCCAAATTTATAATTTGCTACCTGATATTATTGTTTCACTTCTGTGCAATAGACATACCTTGCATCTTATTAATTCAGTTAATGTTATTTGCAACCTTACTTGGTTGGCTATAAAGTGAAGCTTTCAGTTGCCTTATTAGAATTAAAATGTGAGCCCAATTTGTCAATTAATTTTATATAAAATAAATATCCTGGCCCATTCTTCCATTATGTCCAAAAGAATAAAAAGCATTTTCTCTCTCACAGACATTTATGTTTGATGCGTGTTTTCAAGTCCAAATTTATAATTCGCTACCTAAAAAACTTCTGTGCTATAGGCATAGTTTGCATCTTATTAATTTAGTTAATGTTATTTGCAATCTTACTTGGTAGGTATTGGCTATAAAATGAAGCTTTCAGTTGCCTAATTAGAATTAAGGTGTAAGCTCAATTTCTCAATTAATTTTATATAAAATAAATATCCTGACCCATTCTGCCATTATGTCCAAAAGAATAAAAAGCATTTTCTCTCTTACAGACATTTATGTTTGATGCCTGTCTTCAAGTCCAAATTTATAATTTGCTACCTGAAATTATTGTTTCACTTCTGTGCAATAGATATAGCATGCATCTTATTAATTCAGTTAATGTTATTTGCAACCTTACTTGGTAGGTATTGGCTATAAAGTGAAGCTTTCAGTTGCCTGATTAGAATTAAGGTGTGAGCCCAATTTGTCAATTAATTTTATATAAAATAAATATCCTGATCCATTCTTCCATTATGTCCAAAAGAATAAAAAGCATTTTCTCTCTCATAGACATTTATGCTTGATGCCTGTCTTCAAGTCCAAATTTCTAATTTGCTACCTGAAATTATTATTCACCTTCTGTGCAATAGACATAGCTTGCATCTTATTAATTCAGTTAATGTTATTTGCAACCTTACTTGGTAGGTATTGGCTATAAAGTGAAGCTTTCAGTTGCCTGATTAGAATTAAGGTGTGAGCCCAATTTGTTAATTAATTTTATATAAAATTAACATCCTGGCCCATTCTTCCATTATGTCCAAAAGAATAAAAAGCATTTTCTCTCTCACAGACATTTATGTTTGATGCTTGTTTTCAAGTCCAAATTTACAATTTGTTGCCTGAAATTATTGTTTCACTTCTATGCAATAGACATAGCTTGCATCTTATTAATTTAGTTAATGTTATTTGCAACCTTACTTGGTAGGTATTGGCTATAAACTGAAACATTCAGTTACGTGATTAGAATTAAGGTGTGAGCCCAATTTGTCAATCAATTTTATGTAAAATAAATATCCTGACCCATTCTTCCATTATGTCCATAAGAATAAAAAGCATTTTCTCTCTCACAGACATTTATGTTTGATGCTTGTTTTGAAGTAAAAATTTATAATTTGTTACCTTAAATTATTATTTCACTTCTGCGCAAGAGACATAGCTTGCATCTTATTAATTCAGTTAATGTTATTTGCAACCTTACTTGGTAGGTATTGGCTATAAAGTGAAGCTTTCAATTGCCTGATTAGAATTAAGATGCAAGGCATCCTATATGGTGTTGATATCTGTTTACTTTGAAATCGAAATAAATTAACGATCTGAAGATCTTAGAGCACACTAAAATTTTAAATGTGGGTAATATGGGATTGGGCAGCTCCTGTGTTTCTACTGAAGGGGTAAGCATGGTGACCAGTATCCTGGAATCGATCAAACAGGTCTCTGATTCATGTTCCTAAAATGGAACATAACTTGCTACCTGAAATTATTATTTCAGTTCTGTCCAATAGACATAGCTTGCATCACATTAATTCAGTTAATGTCATTTACAACCTTACTTGGTAGGTATTGGCTATAAAGTGAAGCTTTATAGTTTATATAGCTTAAAATGAGTCCTACTGTGGTATGGTTTTTTAGGACAACAATAAATACCAGATACGGAAAATTGAAAGAGTGTATAGCTAGGTGAGTATTCCGAAATCAGGGGGTTCCAGTTCCTAAAGAGAGGAACCGGTTTGAGGGGTTCTCGATTTTGGCGGTTGGGTATCTGGAATTGCATTGCTCACCTCTATCTATTGTTACCCTTGGGAGCATCAGAACCTACCATTTGTCTGTTTATTGAATCAGTTCCTTGTAAGATGGTAGACTTATGATTCTATTAGCAATTTAGCATGGATTGGGTTATATTTAAGCTTGGCCAGTAGGGTATTTTAACGTACTGTTTAGGATGCATGTTTTGTGTTTTAATGTTGCTGATCATGGATTATGTGTTAATATTTGAGATGCATTTCATGTGGTCTAGCATGACACTTGTAATGAACCAACCAATACGGTATTCCTCTCTATCCTTGCTATGCTCTCCCTCATCTCTCTCCTATACCTTTCCCTCGGATCTGATACTCTTAAGGCACTCTAGAAAGCTCTCACGGTTCTGATATCTCTAGGACCGAGTGATGCAAACTGCGTCGTCCACCACCTTCGCACATCCTCCTGGAAAATAGAACACCAGCAAGTTGAAGCTCGGTGAGAGCCGATTCCAGCGGTGCCACCCACGCAGCCAATGCTCCACTAAGGCGGAGCCGCGTTGGTCTACGCCCATCCGTTTTCATGGTGGTGTTGTCATATCCGGCATGGTTTGGGTAGGTTAGGGGTTTGGAAGGACGAAGGAGGAAGAAGGCAGCCAACAGGCTCCTTTGTTGGCAGCGCATGTTGCACATGCGCCACCCCTCTGCTGCGGATCTGATGGTAGAGGTTTGTTCCTAACCAAAGTTGTTAATTTTTCAAAATAAAGTGTTGGACAACCCTTATTATGTTGCTCTGATTTTGTGTTTTCGAGCAATCATCACCATTGCTTAATTGTGAAGTGATAATGTAGAGAAGTTTACTTGTTTGTTGTTCTTGGTTTGTGTGATCTGGTTATTGTCTTCAATTATAATCGTTATTTTTGTTTTGGTTGCTGGAGGTTATTAGATCTGTGCCTCAACTTAAGAGGCCTCAGCTTGTGGCTGCTTATCTGGGTGAGAGGAAAGCATAACTCTTTCTATATCTATCTTTGTGTGTCTTATGTTTATCATCTATATGATGTGTGGATGCGCTTGTTCTTCGCAATCATCTTGTTCAGTTTGGTGTGATTGGGAATTCTTCAACTTAGTTGTTGTTTCACCTAAGCAGACATTAAATTTGCTTGTTTCAGCTAGTGTATTGGTTTCACCTAAGTAATTGCCTTGGTTAGCCCTTTTGTTCATAGGTATATGAAAGTCAAATCTAAAAAAAGAGAACTAATCATACTAAACCTGTAGTAATCTAATAGGAAACCAATATTGTTCGGCTATTGTTTCAACCTTGCTTAGTTCGTAATTGTCAATCAATGGTGCAAGGTATTATTATATGCACATAATCAATGATTTAAGTATCATTAGAAGGGGAAAAACCCAAAGGGAACTATTCAGTTAAAACTGTAGCAATCTTAATATGAAACCAATATTGTTTGGATATTATTTCAACATTGCTCAGTCTGTGTTATCAATCAATGGGGTACAGTATTATTATGTGCACATAATCAATGATTTAAGTATGATCAGAAGGGGGAAAGTCATAAAACCTGGAGTGTTATGGGTGGAACTGTTTCTAGCAAATCTAGTTATGGTCTCTGTCTCGTTGTAAGTGTCCTTAACACGCACTAGTTGGCAGTATAATTTGATAGGAAACCAATATTGTTTGGCTGTTTCAACTTTGCTCAGTCTGTGTTATCAATTAATGGGGTAAATTATTATTATGTGCACATAATCAATGATTTAAGTATGATTAGAAGCGGAAAAGTCATGAAACCTGGGGTGTTATGGGCAGAACTGTCTCTGTTAAATCTGGTTATGGTATCTATCTCGTTGTAAGTGCAAAACACAATGGTTGGCAGTTTAAGGTGTCTTCATTATGCTCTCAATCTGTGTTGGGAATGAAGGGGCACAGATATGAATATGTACAATGAATCAATGTTTAAGTCGTGATTACCATGAGATGTATATGTACAGATATTGTACTTACTGATTCGTACAGTATGGGACAGGAGCCGAAGGGGTAGCAGCAAGTAAGGGATGGGGATTGTGGTGTAGATGTGATTTACTGGAATTGTGTAGTGTGAGTTGTTCTCCCCAACATCCAACATAGTCCTGTGAAATATCAGTTTTTTTTTTTTTTTTCCCTTTGATCATAGCTTGAGGTTCTGGAACATGGGAAGTTTTTGAGTGGGCAGTTGATTCAGCTTTTTTTTTTTTTTAAATACAGTTTGAGAGTTAGTGGATTTTGTAAATTGAGGGGGGTTGTATCAATGGGCGGCTATTTGAGGGGTAGTGGGTACTGTAGTGCTAATTTTGAATGGTGATTCACACATGAAGTTGGCGGGAGTGTAGGAGATCATAGCAAATCTAGATTCCTGAAAAATTAGCCTAGAATGCATTTCAGCACTTGTAATATAAAGATTTCTTTTTATTACCTTGTATTTGTCCTTATAATTAAAGTTAAATTGTAATTTTAAATTTATGTGGGTCTCTTAGAATCGACCTCTTTAAGGGTAGAGATGCTTGAAGAGGCAGATTAGATCTCCCAAAACTCCACGAAAGTAGGATCTACACCATGAGCTGTTATTGTTGTTGTAATATACAATTCAACATCATTGCCTCTTTATTTATTTAATGGTGAGTTTTTAGATTTCAAACTTGCAAAGAATGATGATTCCTTAGCTATTTTTTTGAAATATCTATGTATTTTGACTTAGAATTGAAATTAAACATACAAATTAAATAAATTGGCAAATTAAACTCATAAATCAAACTACAAATTGAAGTGTTGAACTCAACAAGTATTAAACTACTGCTAATATTAGTGGTAAACAAATTCAAATTGGTAAACTAAGCTACTATGCTTGAAGCCTTGAACTACAAAAGCAAATTAACCTATAAATTAAAAAACTAGGTAACAAATTGAAGTCAATTAAAGCAAATTAACTTACAAATTAATGCAAATTGATGTACCAAATAAAACAAATTAACTTACAAAATCTAAGAGCCTGAGACTTGAATTACCAACCGTCGAACACTGAAATCCCACTGAGGTACGGCCCAGGCAAACTACTTACTATGGACGATCGGCGGCCGACACAAGTGAGACGCAGGTCATGCGGCAAAGGGCTAGCAGATGGAGAAAGAGGGGGGTTGGGGTTGGGATTGGGGTTTCTAGGAGAGGGCCGGAGGGATTTATTGAGCCTCCCTTGAGTAGTAAAGGGTTGCCAGTGTGAGTAAGAGAGCTCATGGATCGGATACCTGAACCCAAATGATTTCCGGTGCAGATAACCAAAATTTCGGCTCGGCCTTTGCCCAATCCAAAACCGAATTGAAATTTTGGGTACCTGAAAGTTTTAGTTTGGGTTTTCGGTTACCCAGTAACTCGAATTATGCTTTCTCATTTTTTTTGTGTTCACTTTTTTTTTTTTAGCTATTGATTTCGGAGGATTCTTCTCAAAGATCTGTTGATGACGTGGGATGAAAGAGCGGGTTTATCTGACAGCTCGCATAGAATGCCTGACGTCCTCTTTTCCAAATGACCAAACCTGGTAAAAGGGCACTCCTAGGTTGTGGATCGGGGAACACCTCTCCGACGGTCAAGTCAACCCAAGGTTCAAGTAAAAGGTCAAAAGAAAGAGAGTGCAGTATGAGTTTAATGAATCAGATTGCCAACCTCTTTCCCGATGAGGATATGTGACTATTTATAGTTCTTTCGATAAAAGGGGTAAAATAGTAACCTTACCTAAAACAGCCTGCATAGGCTACCGATTTCTGCATGGAAGAGCCCTAGGGGGAGCCCCTAGGATTGCTTCTTAGGGCCCATTATCCCATGTATGGACCTTGTCTATGGGTCTAACTTGGATGGGCTCATTTAGGAAAAATCGAATTTTCCCAATGAGCTGTTTTACCAAGTGTGCCTTCAGGCCCAATACTTAATTACCCAATTACAAGAATTATAATTTACTCAATTAGTGGAAGTGTGTAACCAACTTCACAAACTTAGTAGTCTCTGGGCATTGTGCAATGGAAGCATACGTAGCTTATAAAGAAAATTTTAGGAACTTGAGTAGAGACATACTATAAATTTAAGATCACATGGCCTCCATCCAACCTTTTATATGTCTCTCTTGTGGTCCCCTACACATCATCCATGCAATAAAAGAAAATTCTCAAAAATTTTTTAAAAAAATTTCGAGTTTTCGGACACCCAAATTAAAAAAAAAAATCTAAATTGTACCTGAACCAAGTACCCAAAAAAAAAAAATTTCAATTCACATACTCAAACTAAAGTTTTTGAAAATTTCAGTTTGATTACCCAAATTTTGAATCAGGTTGCAGTTTTTGGTTTTGGTTTATTGGCTTTGGATCGTTTTGAAGATCCCTATGTGTGAGGAATGAGAATTGCAAATAGAATTTTGAGGCTAGGACCGGACAAATAAAAGTAAAAAAATTAAAACAATTAGGACGTCTACAGGGGAAGTCAAACTCTTGACTTCGATCGACCTGAGAAAGGAAGTGTGCCCCTGGCCACTGAGCCATCAACAATTCTCTAGAGCTATTTGCATCATCTTTTATTTATAATAAACTTGTTTTTCCTAAAAAATTTTCCATATTCTAATTTTTTTCGGAGGGGTCAGTTGATTCCACTGACTCCACGCTCCCTTGACCCCTGATTTGATGGGCCATCAACGTGTCTAATACAAGAACTCAGATCAGGTGTGGCCGAACAAATAATAGACAACATGACAACTTGTGTGCGTAAGCTAAAATCATATATGTGTATAATTGCATTGTATAGTAAACAATGTGACAAGTTGCGTGTGTAAGCTAGGATCATATATGTTTATCATTGCATTATATAGTGCAATATGTCAGTTTTGAAATGATTTCAAAAATCACTAATATACATATAAGTACTTTTAAATAGTTTTGAGGATATAAGTGTTCGTTCCCAAAATATGGTAATTTATATCCTTATTTATCTGGATTTTGTTAGTAATAAATTCTAATTCCAGAATTCTTATTTGATTTTTATTTATTTTGTAGGAAGTAATATTGATTCTAGAGTTGACAAAAATTGGGTTCAAAACAATGAAAATCAAGTGAAGATCTAAGGGAAAAAAGGCGCAACACGTGTACTGTGTAAATATGCACAGTCATGTCAACAAAATAAAGTTGAAGGAACTATAGGGGGTGTCGTGTAGAACGACATAGGGTCTTGTGCAGAGCGACATGGCCATGTCGTTCTCCTATAGGATTGTTGCTCTAATTTCCGGGCAGTAACACGGGGTGTAGAACTGCACAACCGTGCTACTTGTGTTTTGACATTTAATTGTACTTAAATTTGTGACCTTTGGCTGTGATTAGACCCTAAGATGGCTACTTGACCTTACTTAGACCTTAACTTACCTTATTTATGCTTGAATTTAGAGTTTTCTCTGACGTTTGCTAAGTGTTTGATGAAATTCTTGAAAGATATTTCATCCATGCGGTGGAACGACATACTTATGTTGAAAGATGAGGTCGATTGCATAGTGTGGCTAAGGAGGATATCTAGCATTTGGACATGAAAATAGCTTGGATCGTATCTAGGTCCAGGATTGCTGCTCTTGTAGTTTACTAGACCAACCCGATGAAATCAGATGGTTAGAATAATTAAACTGACGTTCGACCCTTGAAAGAGGGCTTGTGCGAGCTTTGATGGTGCATTTGATTATCTCTGAATGATAGCATAGCTTGGGAATATGAGGATTTGACTTGATTAGTTTGTGTCTCTTGGGTTTGATCATAGCCAAAGTTTTTTTTTTTTTTTAAGTAGTTTAGTTCTACTTTCCATCATCCTTTGTTATGCCTAACTTGAAATACTTTAGTTAGCTTTGGTACTTAGAGTTCCCTGTGTATACGATTTGTGCTTACTAGTTCTTAGGTAGAGCGACGTCATGTATTTGTAGTTTTAATTACGTCAAGTTTTTAGTGTCGTTATTGGGAAGTCACTGCTTTTCAATATTGACGCTTGCCTAAGTATTCGAGACTAGGCTTTTAATTTGAAAAAATAAAAACAAATTGAAAAATCTAAAACATTTGAAACACAGTGCCTATTTCCCATCTTCCCCAATCTTAGCATGAGCCTTTTTGCTAATACTTGTCTAGATGGAATAATTGTCATACTCAATACGTGCGTTTCATGTATGAAAAAAGGGAAATATGCTATGTTGTGCTTGAGGGTATAACTCTTGAGACCTGAGCTACCTTAGAGTCCATGAATGGTGGCCTTTATGCATTACATGTTAATGAGATGTGTGTTTTAGTTGAGTCTTTGGCTTGGCATCAACAACAATCTGAAAATATTAGTGAGTCTTTTGTGTGGCCTTCTTCTAATCCCAATCATTTGCATGCTCAATCTCCATGTGTTGATCAATTTACAGATCTTTGTCATCACCATCTTCACTATTCTCATGTTGTATGCTCTAATTGCCAATCTTTTGATTATGATGTGAATTCTTATCCTTATTTTGTGATTTCAATGAAGGTTCAGTTAGATTAAATAACATAATAGAGACAATGAATGAGCAAAATGTTAGTTTCAAAATTTATTTGCCGAAGTATCATTTTTCATATGAGACCAACCTTAGGCTATATTGTTCTAGAGTTAAGGTCAATTTGTGTGATGATGATGCGTATTCATTTCCCTTAGAGTCTGATTTCATTGTGCTCATACCTTCTACTAACCTAGAGGAAGCGATTGACACTTTTTTGACTCCATTACTGCTTTCTGCTCCATCCTCACTTAGCACACTTAAATGCACTACTGATGGTGTCTAGACTGTCCCTACTTCTTCCCTCCTTTTAGCTTTGTGCACGAGGCTCAAGGTGGGCAAGCCTTTTGGAGATGATGCTAGTCCTTGTGACAAGGGTGATTCACTTACTTGGTCAGAAGAACTTGCTGTGATCGAGAAATATTTAGAGGAGTTGCGTGGTGATGATGTGATTGTTGGTGCCCCTCCTAGCCCTGATCTTATGGATCTCATTCTTGTTGAGGCCTTTGATATTGTCTTCATCCCATCTCCCTTTTTCCTTACTAATCCCTCTCATGTGCATGTATTGGATGCATCCTCAATGATTTTTGGGGGCATGATCCCTCCGTTGACCTTTATTTTGCACACCTAGAGGAGATACATTGGGAAATCATGTGTCTATACTAGTTCCATCATTTTATTGGATTCCTTGAGGTTATCCTTGAGTTTAAGAGGACAATACTTGTATTTGTTATATTTTTACTAGTGTTTACATCATTATGAGATGTATGCACCAACAGATAATAAGCTATTGAGAGCTTTATCAGCATCTAAGCTAGAGACCTAAATTTTAATTTTGAGCAGGGCTAGCTAACGCTCCTTCTACCTCCCATAAAATTATCTTGAGGAAGTGATGATTTAGGTGTATCCAATACCTAACCTGGTAAATTCATTCCATCTTCTCTTTCTTTATTTTTAATTTTTATATATCTCATTCCTTTGTCCTTTTTTCCTATTTGTCTCTTGCTTTTGTATATTTACTGTTATAGGTTTGTTTTATGTATATTTGTGTTTTATTGGTGTGGTGTTCCTTGGCTCACGATGAGGACACTATGAGATCTAGGCATAAAGGAGGATACGTCATGCTTTACACTTTTGAAAAAGGAAAAAAAGAGAAAAAAATTTGAAAATTTTGTTTTTTTAGTGTTTTTGGCGAGTTTTGTACTATGTTGATTGGCTTTGATCACTTATACCTTGACTATTAACTTGTACATTAAGTATGATGTGCATGAGAGATCTTCGTCCCAAGTATGTCATTCTAGGCCTTAATTTTAATCTCAATAGTCCATTGTAACTATATAAGCCAGTCCTTATTTATACATTATCATTATCTTAGGGTCTTATTTTTTCATGATTGACTCTTTTACTTGCCTTTTTGCATAATCAATTTTGTTTTTGATCCATGTTGCATTCGAAAAAATAAAAACAAAACAATGAAAAAAAATCTGAAAAATGAAAAAAAGAAGAAAATGAAAAATAGAAAAAAAAGTTAGGAAGACTCTTGCAGTCGAAAACGATAAGTATCTCTTTAATTTTTGACATACACTATTAGGTACTACCCTTTGAGGCAATGCTACTATTAGAAAGCCCGCTTCCTAAGTTAACTAGTAAATTCATAATGTAGTTTGCGTCAGTCAAGTGGGATTGAGTTGGACCCTAGTAAGCATCACTCCTAAGATGATGATATACTCGCACAACATGAGGATGGATCCACAGTTTTAATGCACAGTGGGATGAAGAGCTGGTGTTTCAATATCATTTGTGGGGACCAAGGGCCTTGATATGTATATTATGCCTATGTATAGATTGATACTTGGGTTATAAGGGCGATATGATTGTCTGATCGTTTATAGTTTTCCTCTAATTTGTATAGATTTGTATTTTGTTTGTAAACTCAAATATATTTTCTTTTTTTCTCTTGTTTTCTTTTCAGTTTTTATAAATTTTGCGGGTATATCTTCTACAAACCTTCACGAAATCTTACTCGTTCACTTAGGAGAACCAATGGATTTTAAGGACTCGTTGCATATGCTAAATGCAACCCTAATTTCTATGAAAGGGAGTTAGGTCACCAGGTTGGTTTTTATTTTGTTTTGCTCGAGGATGAGCAATAGCAATGTGTGGGGGTATTTATTCGGTCCCAAGGCATCGTAATTTGTACCCTTATTTATCTAGCTTTTTCCCATAATAAATTCTAAGTTCTAGAATTCTTATTTGGTTTTTGTTTATTTTTTGGAAAATAATATTGATTCTAGAATCGAGAAGAATTGGGTTCAAAATGGTGAAAGTCAATTGAAGATCTACGGAAAAAGAAAAAAAGCCTAACACAGCCTATTGTGCAAATATGCATGGTCATGTCAGCAAAATCAAGTTAAAGGAATTGCAAGAGGTGTCGTGCAAAACTGCAAGGGGTGTCGTGTGGAGTTGCATGGTCGTGTAGTTTTCCTACATGACGGTTGCTCTAATTTCCAGGCTCCGACATGGGGTGCCATGCGGAACTACACGCTGTGCAACATGTGAACCGACTTTTAAGGAATACTTAAACATGATTTTTACAATTGTTTTGGAGAGCCTTTTGCTTGGATCTTTTTGCAGGCTCGATTAGGTTTATTGTTAGCCTTTTTGAAACCCCATTAGGGAGTAGATCAATTAGCATAGGTTTTATGTATTTTGGACAAGATTGACTGATTTCAGGATTGAAGTTTTTCTTTTCTCTCTTTAAATTCATGCTTCTTGGTTTGTATGGTAGTATGTCAGTTTTTTATTTTGCTTGTGTTTTGATGCATAATTTTATTTAAATTTGTGTCCTTTGGTTGTGCTTAGCCTCTAGATAGCTACATAATCTTGCTTAGGCCTTAGCTTACCTTATTAATGCTTGAATTTAGATTTTTTTTCTCTCACGCCGCTAAGTGCTTGGTGAAATACTTGAAATAGATTTCATCTGTGTCATGGGCGATTGACTTGTGCTGAAAGGCGAGTTCGATTGTCTAGTGTGAATAGGGAGGATAGTTAGTGATTAGAAATGAATATAGTACGAATGCTAGAGAGGTCTGAGGTTGCTGCTCTTGTAATTTAATTAGACAAATCCATGAAAATGGGTGGTTAGAATAATTAAACCAGCCTTCAACCCGTGAAAGAGGGCTTGGGTAAGATTTGATGGTGCAATCAATTATCTCTAAATGTTAGCATAACTTGAGAAGATGAGGGATTAAGTTGAATAGTTCATTTATCTTCATTTTAATTATAATTAAAGTCCTTTTTGTTTGTGTTAATAGTTTAAATTTGCTTTCTATCATCTTTTGTTCTATCTAACTTGAAAAGCTTTAGTTGGGTTTGACACTTGGCAACATGACTCTCTATGGTTACGACCCATTCGCACTAGTTACTAGGTACAACTATATTGTACACTTTGAGTTTTGACTATACCAATGACTTAACCACTAAGACTATAGTTCCGCTCATCCTCTCCTTTCCTTTTCAAATTATGTTAAGAGACAACTGACAATATGCATGTCACCAAGTTGATCACAAATTGCGTATCAACTCACTTTTAGGTGCATTCAGCTATGTGTATTATTACATGATTGCGTGACATCTTGCGCACATATATCATTTTGGAGCCTAGTAATGTCAGGGGCGGAGCCAAGATTTAAAGCAAGGGGCATTGAGATTAATAATACACATAACATAAACTTTAGTAGTTCTAAAATAAAGTACGCAGCTAATACATTAAAGAAAGTTATCATCGACGAGATCTTATGTTTTGAAATCTTCAACCAAGAAGATAATTAGGTAAAAATTCTCATTTTTTAATTTATGAATAATGAGTAAATCACTAAGTTAATTAATTATTTAACATGAATCTAACTAAAATCAGTAAGGTAAATATAATTATTTACAAAATAACAAAATTAAAAACAAAATTTGAGGATTTTTTGGATTTACCTCAAATTTGGAATTAGGAGGAAGCTGGATTGTTGGAGCGAGAAGGAGGCAGTCGGGGCTGCGGTGGCTATCCCATGGGCGGCCATTAGTGACGGCGGAAGGCGGCGATGGGTGACTGGCGAGGCAACTGGGCAGAGAGAGAGAGTGAGAGTTCTAGGATGGGCATGGGGTTCTGTCATTTAGCGTGCGTTGGTCAACTGTTTGGGCAATGCAATCCGCGAAAGAAAATTAGAGGAAAACTTTAAGTGAACTCGCAAAAATTCAAAAAAACATACATACAGGGGGCAAGCACGATGAGTCAAACACGCAACCTTTCATACACGACAATAGGCGGCCAACCACTATGCTGTCCGCGCCTAGGAACAAATTAATATTTTTTTTGGGTACCAGAATAAAATACACAGAGATCCTAGGTGTGATGAGTCGAACACGAGACTTTCCATGCACAGCAGTAGGCGGCCAACCACCATGCTGTCCGCATCTTTGTGAAATAAGTAGGAACTAATTAATATATATCAATTTATTGTTTGCGCCAGAATATCCTACATTTAATCCCCCCCAAAAGTTGGGGTGTCAATTTACACCTCTTGCACCTTAGTGGCTCCGCCCATGAGTAATGCCCTTGAAAGCTGAAGCTAGTCGTTTTCCGCTTAAGTCTGTATAAATTTAGTTAGTTTAAGCTAGTTTTATATCATTTATGCATTATAAGGGGCATTTTAGCATGGGGCAATGGCCTTGAAAGCTAAATCTAATCATCTTCCTCTCAACGGTATGTTCTTTTTATTGGTAAATCCATTTCACCAACTTGAACCCACTACTACCAACTTCAATTCAATCCAATTCTACCAACTTGTGCGAACTTTAATAAAAAAAATTTCAACTTCAATCAACTTTAACTAACTTTAACCTACTTCAACCCATTTCCTTCAAAATTTTATTAATTGTAAATTATCATATAAAAATTAATTATGTTTACAACCAAAAGAATACCCTATAGTAATAAAATATATATGTAAAGATTAATAAATTTTTGCGTTCAATGAATTGATATATAAAATCAATATATATATATATATATATATATATATATATATATATATATATATATATATATATATATATATATATATATAATTACACGTATAAAAATATCCTCAATGGATACGTTAAAAAATATCATAACTACTGTTTTTTTGGATGCAAAACGTCACAAATAATTTAAAAGCTGTTAATGCATTAATATTTACAACAACATTTATTAAATTATTAAAACCAGTGCAATTGTCAAATTTACCAAATTTTAGTTACTTATTAAATTATGAGAAATATTATGCCAAAAACTAAACAAAAAAAATATATTCCTACTCGTTTACATTAATCAACTTTTACTCATCATATCAAAAAAATGTACAAACTTCTTTCAAATCCAACCAATTTCAACATACTTCAACTAACTTCTATCAACTGTAACCAAAAAAAAAAAATACAAACTTTAACTCAATTTTATTAATCTCAGCTAATTTTATCTGTTTATCTGATTTTTCAACGAAAGGAACATGCCTGTGCCTATATAAATTTGACTCATTTAGGCTAGCTTTTGCTCATTTATACGTTATAGGAGGCTTTTTTTTTGGCAGGGGGTCCATTAGTGTGCATATTGTTCTCCGTGTGGTAGTAAAACCGTGGATAGTTCTCCAAATGCATGGCTCGTTGAAATATACCCATTTATGTCAGGTCAAAAGTCAAAACTAGATTTTACTATATATAGTTAAAAAATAGCCAAGCTATAGAGTGTATCTACTAACTTGGACTAAAAAAAACAATGGGTAAAAGCAATTGGTAACACCAATCAGGTGCCCTTGTCGGGAAGAGGGTATTACCAAATAATTGAACTACTTGAAATATTACAACTTATATGTGGATAATCTATTTCATTATAATCTGAGGATTATAAGAGGCCATAAAAATGCCAGTTGTCGCCTAGGAAATTCTAAAGCAAAGTCGAAGAAAATGAAGCCAAGATTCTCTGTCCCCCCCCCCCCCCCCCAATTACATAGAGAATAATTCCACTACATGTGCGATCAAAAAGAAATCTAAGAAAGTTGCTGGAAGCTCCACTTCATCGTTTTTCGCAAGCGAGCAACCAAGGTGCTCGACATGCCATATACTTAACAAGGTTAGTACCTTAACAAACCATGATCATAATTCAATATCGTGTCCTAGTACATCGTAATCCAGCGTTAAGAAGCCCATGACATCTACGCCACACCTTACTTTATCAATATAACTTTCAAGTACAATACTTAAAACAAGACGTGTTGTATAACCTGATGCTGGTAAAAAATATTCAATTATGATATTCTAATTTTTCTAACTTAGAAAAACTGCGTACAGTTATAAATTTTTCCTTAAAATTTTGAATCTGAACTCAATATTTTTTATATTTCTATTGTTTGAACTATATTTTGATCCAAATTAAACCTCGTCTGAATTATTCGATTCAAAAAATTAAATATTGAACGTTAATTTTTTGTCCAAATTTTGATATTATCAAATTTGTCCGACATGAATTGAACCTTAATCCGAATTTTTATCAACGCTAATTATATCATTCTAATATCGCATAATAACACGTGGTCTGTACCAAAGGGATGAAGATCAAACAACAAAACTAAACATTAATAACATACATACATAAATTTACATGTGACGAGACTACCATGCTGATACATTCACTGTACACTAAATGGCCAAAGCTACCCCCAACTCATACGATGGACCAGAATTAGCCTAATCCTTCTTAATGACTCATACACTACTTTTGATTCCACAAATTTTCCTCCTTTCGACCTCATCGGTGACGTAAGCTAGCGTCGAGGTGGAAAAAATTTAAAAGATATATATTAATTAACATAGAAAAAGGGGCAGGTAAAAAAGATTGAAAGAGCCCCATTAACGGCCGCCCAAGAACGCATAAAAACCCCACTGAAAAAACAGTAATTGATTTTTAGTCCTCTAGGGAGGAAGTAGGAGGTGAAAATCATCTGGGCCCACCATTAACCCGACCTGGGCCACCAACACCATAAACACCAGACGCGTGGGCCCCATATATAGGCCCACCTTGACCAATAGCATGGCCCATCATGACATTATTTCCAGCATTATTCCCATAAACACCGACAGGCCCCACACTATTTCCAGCAGAGCCATTATTGCCCGGAGCCGGACCGGAGGGTACAGAACCCGTCCGCTCGCCCTCGAGCTCCCTGAACCGCTGGAGGTAAACCTTGAGTGGTTCAACGTAGTCTTCGAAGCCAAGCGTGGTCATCGCCCACAGCAGATCATCGCCGTTGATCGTCTTGCGTTTCTCTCTCTGGCACTTGTCGGAGGCTTCGCCGGTGATGAAACTGATGAACTCCGAAACGCACTCTTGAACCGTTTCTTTTGCGTCTTTTGAGATTTTTGCGTTTGCAGGAAGCGCTTTCTTCATGATTCGACTCACGTTCGCGATTGGGAGGAATCTGTCCTGCTCTCTTGGAGATAAGAGATCGCGATGGATGTTGCTGTTGTTCTTTCCTCCTGAGTCGTTGTCCGAGTCAGCCATGACTCAACAACTCGTCCTCGAACTATTCGTCTCGGAAATTCAATTCGAGTTTTACACTGGAAAAGTCGTAATTTGTGGCTCTTTTGATGATTATTCTCTCTCTCTCTCTCTCTCTCTCTCTCTCTCTCTCTCTCTCTCACACACACACACACAGAGAAGGTTGGGAGAGGATTAGCAGTGATGAAACTATAGAAAATTAGGCTTATACGGTAGTCAGACAAGAGTCAAAGAGAAACGGAAGATGATCAAAAAGAGGAGAGTTCTATAATTTTTGTATCATTATCAACAGATTGAGCGAAAAAGCTATGAAAAATCGGCGAATTTGCAGAAACAGACTGAAATTTTCAAATTTTTTGTGTTTCAATTCTTGCTGAGAAAATTATTTTCCAGAAGACTGATTCGTAATCGGAGTTTATCAAACGGATTGATCAAATTGCACGGTTCTATAACGAAACTTCAAGAGTATAAATTCGAAGAAATTCGAGAAATGAAATCTGAAATATGATTGAAAGCAAATTGGAAGGTGCAAGAACAAAAGGAAAAAAAAAAAGAAAAATAAGAAAAATAAGAAAAAGAATAACCGATAAACTTACAGGTAAAACGCAGATCTTCCGATTGCTCTTCTCTCTCTAACTATGTGTGTCTGGAAATCAACGGCTTGGAAGATATGGAAAGATTGTAAGGGCGATCAGAAACTTCGCAAAGAGAGAAGATGTTAAGAGAGAGAAACGAGATGAAAGGGCGGAGTCCGTTGGATTGGATAGTTGGGGACTAAATAAAAAAAGGGAAATGAGAGGGGGAAACGTGGAGGTTTGGGAACCGTTGCTTGGCGATAAGTGTGGGTTTGGATTGGTCTAATCTGGACCATACAACTAGCATCATCTTTTGGGCTAAGTGCGTGGGGCCGGTTCACATGGACCTACCAGTAGCCTACAGCTGCCGATATGTAGTTATTATATTTCTTGGACCTCCGCCTCAAATGGAACTCGAACTAATAAATAAAAATGTATTTGGTCGGTTTTTTTTTCTCTTTTTTCTTTTATTTTTTCGAAGGAGCCTAAAACCATGCATTATATGATATAATATAATGAGAGAGGGGATGAAATCAATTTTGATATATATACTTACATTCTTTGATGATTAGGATTCGATTTTTTTTGGCGATAAAATATAGTTATAAGTTGTAACAAAATTTAAAGAATTGTAAAAAATTGTAAAAAATTATAAGGAGCTGTGAAAACTGTAAGGAAGTTGTAAAAAGATGTAAGAAGTTACAAAAAGATATAAGGAATTGTAAAAAATTGTAAGAAACATTAATGATAAATGTAAAGAACTGTAAAGAACTGTAAGAAGCTGTAAGCATGCATTTCATGAACGTAAATTACGTGTATTAGTAATATTTACGAAATAACTTTTATAACATCACTAAACAAATTATATTTTAACATTACAAAAAAAGTTATTTTTCTACAATTATCATTTTGGATGATGAAAGATAATTTTGAAATAACATAATTAATAAAAATATACATTTAAACAAGTCAATTAAATAATAATAGCATAAATTCAAGACGGCAAATATGTAGAACCAAATATGTTCAACGCTGGAGGTGGTTTTTTGGTATTAATATTAGTTTCACCTTGCCATAAGCAAATTAAAAAAATAACAATTTTTCTAACCATAATTGAATTGAACTTTAAAAATGAAATCCTGTTTAAATGAAGCATTCTGAAATTCAATTCAACCCAATGTTCAATTATACAATAATAGCAATCAAGTTGTCATGGATAAATTTAGGGATGAAATAGTTGAAATGCTTTCATCAGTTATAGTTTTACTACCTTCATATATGGTTCACATCAAAACTCAAACGTAATGCGATTTTTGTGTTATAATTTTAAAACGTATTAACTTATTTTCTCAATAATGGCATGTACGTTTCATGTCAAAACTCAAATATAAATTCACATTGTTAAATTATGTTTTTATGTTTAGACAAACATTATATTCATAAAAAAAACTGTAAGATTTTTCATATTGACAGTATATAAAATATATATACATATTTCTATAAATATGAGAGAAAGATAAAATGACAAGTCGAATGTTATAAAAATATATAAGGAGATGGAAGAAGATGTAATGAGATGCAATGAAATGTAAAGGGATGCAAGAAGCTATAAGAATTTCGTTAAAGGTGTAAGAAACCATAAGAAGTTGTAAGGAATTGTAAGGTATAAGCTAAATTCTTCCAGTCACAGAAAATAACAGAGTCTAGGGTTAAGATTTTACTGACTTGCAAGTGTTTAGGTTTGAATTAAGAATCATATTATATTATAGTATAGTATATTGTTCCTAAGAAAGCTAATTCTTCATTTAATTGACAAAATTCTAATATGAGAATATATATAGCCTTGGAAAAAATATAAAAACCTAAGCCTTTATTCCTCAAGTGATATATCTTTTGTACTAAGATATAACTCCCAACTACCCTAATTTTACCCTTTGCCTTTTTAGCTTTCAATTTATCCCAACTTACTCTTTATGTATCTCGACTGTCATGGATTTCTTCCTTCAAATTTTGGTTCTTCTCGTCATTAGCCTTGTTGCTTACTACATATTTATTTGTATATTATTTTGATAGTTTTTCTCTCTTTCTCTCTCTATTTCAAGTTAATTAAAACAATGTTTAAGTTTCTCGTTCATGTTGTAATCTCTATTTGTGTGTTTTGTATTAACATTGTCTCTAATTCTTTGAGTTTATCTTAGAGTATGTGAATCTTCTTTGTTGCTTATTGTGTATTTGATTTAGCCTTCTAATTTGGTTTTGAGGAATTTAGCTTCATACATAAATTCTGAACTTCTTTCAATCTCTCCCTAACTCTATTTTCTTAGGGAAAAATGAGAAAAAAAAAATATTGCTTAGGAACTGGGTATCTGAAATCAGACCCAGTCCCAATCAGATTCGTAACTGGTTCCAAATTCTAGGACCAGGTGCCAACCAGGTTTGGGATCGGATCCAAATTTTGGGACCCGACCCCAATCGGATCCGAAACTAGTTTCAAATTCTAAGACCGAGTTCCAACCGGGTCCGATTTTGATTCCTAAAATTCGACTCAGTACCCGGTCCCACTCACCCCTATAGTAGGAAGGATCCCTCTTGACTTAAGGTCATGTTCTCTTCGACTTAGGGCCTGTTCTCTTCGCCTTATTTTATCCGAACTTATTCTGAACTAAACTTATCTGAACTTGTTCTGAAGTTATTTGTTGAACTTTTCTGAAGTTATTCTAAACTTATTGACTGAACTTATTTTGAACTTATTCTGAATTTATTAAGCACAAATTTATGAAGTTATTTGCTGAATTTTTCTGAACTTATTTGCTGAACTTATTTTGAACTTATTCTGAAGTTATTTACTAAACTTTATTTTGAACTTATTCTGAACTGAACTTATATGAACTTATTCTTCAAAAAATAAGTCGAAGAGAACAGACCCTTATTTTGTGTGAACTTATTTTGAATTGAACTGATCGCTTTATAAGGGGCTCAACCTTGGGCTCTAATACATCATCAAGAACACAAGCATCATTGAGCGTCTAGAAGGCTGTTCTTCCCTTTGATCAATTATTAGTTCTACTATTCTTGTTTTGTGAGAGAGCATTTTGATTGAATTTGTAATCACTAATTGATCTCTTCTTAGGGCACATCGCTTTGAGATCGATTTTGTACTCTTCCATCACCATATTGGACTCTTCGCTCATCGCCACACGTGGTTTTTCCCATTTAGAATTTTCCACGTAAATCTAGATCTTTGTTCACTTTATCTTGTTATTATCGTATTTTGTGATTCCTTGTTGCTTACAAACAAATCTTAACCTATCCTAACAATCTAACAAGTGGTATCAGAGCTTGGTTATAGGATGACAATAGTTTTTCGTGAAGTTCTGGATAAAACCGCCACAGTGAATGTCTAACTTCGATTAGAAGCGTTATATATGACCAAGAGCCTAGCAAACAAGATTTGTCTAAAGGAATGTCTGTACACGTTTTCCATGGCAGAAGGTAGGTACTCCTATTCAAAACCACATTGACGAGTTCAATTCTATTATTTTTGATCTTGAAAGTCTGGATGTGAAAATCGAGGATGAGGATAAAGCGATATTATTGGTTGTTTCATTACCCCCTCCTGTAAGCACTTCAAGGAAATTTTGTTGCACAGTAACAATGATACTTTTATCTTTTGAGGATGTAAGACTAACCTGATGTCCAAAGAAAAGTTTGACCTTGAGGTGCGTTCTGATAACAAAGCTGAAGGTTTGTCAGTAAAAGAAAGAACATCTGAAAAGGAAGGCATAAGTTGGGAAAACTCTAGATCAAAGTCAAAGGGATGTAAATCCAACAAATTCTGTAAATACTGTAGGAAGCCAGAGCACTTAGTTACTGAATGTTACAAACTGAAGAACAATAAGGAAAAGAAAGAGAGAAACAATCAATCCGTAAAAGTTTCGATCGTTGATTCTGGGTCGAATGATGATGTCTTACTTGTCACCACCACGGATAACAGAGGTGCTATGGAATGGGTTCTAGATTCTGGATGCACCTGTCATATGTGTCTCCACAGGGACTGACTTTCAATATATGAGCCGTTGGATTCAGGCGTTGTCCTCATGGACAATGATGCTCAATGCAATGTTGTTGGCATTGGCACCGTTCGAATCAAAACCCACGATGGTATATTGAGGACTCTTTCTAATGTCTGTCACATTCCTGACTTGAAGTGTACTGTTATTTCACTTAGCACCCTTGAATCCAATGGGTGCAAGCATTCAGCTGAAGGTGGAGTTTTGAAAATCTCCAAGGGTGTTCTAGTTCTCATGAAAGGAGAAAGACGTAGGAGTCTTTACATTATCCAAGGTTTTACCGTGACTGGCTCTACTATAGTCACCATCACCTTATCCGAAGTAGACCATACTCAACTGTGGCATGCTTGCTTGAGCCATATGAGTGAGAAAGGAATGATGATTCTAAGCAAACGAGATCTTCTTGGCAGCAAAGGCACGGGTAAACTTGATTTCTGTGATCATTGTGTGTTTGGGAAATAAAAGAGAGTCAGTTTCTCTTCAGCAACACATCGTACTAAAGGCACCCTCGATTACATTTATTCTGACTTGTGGGGTCCCTCTAAAATTCCTTCCTTTAGAGAAAAACACTATATGCTGACCTTTATAGATAATTTTTTTCGAAGAGTCTGGGTTTATTTTTTGAGGTAGAAAAACGAGGCAATCCCCATGTTCAAGAAGTTCAAAGCTCTTCTTGAGAACCAAACTGGAAGGAAGATAAAGAAGCTCAGGACTAATAACAGTCTTGAGTTCTGTGAGTCAGATTTTAATGAGTTCTGTGTCATTCAGGGTATTGCTAGACATAAGACCCCAGTCGGAAAGTCTCAGCAAAATAGGGTCGTAGAACTTATCAATCAGACTCTACTTGAGAGAGCTTGTTGTATGCTCTCTAACACTAATTTGTGGCATCATCGTGACTTTTAGGCCGAGGCTGTTTCTACGGCCTACTATCTGGTGAACCATCTCCACACTACTTAATTGATTTTAAAATCCCAAAAGAAGTCTGGTCAGGTAATCTAGTTAACTACTTTATTGTGAGAGTATTTGGATGTTCTGCCTATGCACATGTTAATGACGAGAAGCTAGCTCCCAGGGCTGTTAAATGCATATTTCTTGGTTATACATCTGGATCCAAGGGATACCAGCTGTGGTGCCTTGACTGCAGAAAGGTCATTCTAAGTCAGGATATTACCTTCAATGAAACTGCTATGTTTTCTCCTGGAAAAGAGTCTACAATATTTTCAGGTGATCAGCAAGATACCAGCAAGAAGGCGGAGCTAGAGGTTCCTACAAATGTCCCTCAAGGTGGAGCCACTTTAGCTCATTGTAGCAGTGAGGTCCATTTTGAAGAAACTAATTCTAATATTCCAAGTACAGAAGAACTGCATGCCATAGATACTTACTCCATTGCTCATGGCAGACCACTAAGAACTATCAGGAAGCCTACACATTATACCGCTGATGATGAGAGTAGGCTCATTGCATATACTCTAGCTATTGGACAGGAGATACCTGAAGGTGTTGACCCAAGCCTCATTTTTGTATAAACTCTCCATATCTTTTTGCATTGCCATGACCCAGTTTGAAGAGTTAGGATAAGAGATGGCTTCGAAATAAGTAGGAGGGATCTACAAATGAAAGGAGGGCATTCCTGGGGTTGAGAATGCAAGGTGGAAAGCACGACTGGTTCTTTGAGGCTGCAACCACAAGGAATATATTGACTTTAAAGGAGTCTTTTATCATGTAGTACATCATACCTCTATTTACGTGTTACTTTCTTTTGTTGCTCTTTTTGATTTGGAGTTAGAGCAACTAGATATGAAAACAACATTCCTTTATGGGGAGTTAGAGGACGAAATATACATGAAGCACCCTGAGGGTTTTATAGTTCCTGGAAAGGAAAATCATGTTTGTTGCTTAAGATAGTCCTTATATGGCCTGAAACAAGTGCTGTGACAATGGTGCAAAAGGTTTGATGCCTTCATGATAGGGCAAGGCTATACACATTGTCATTATGATAATTGTGTACATTTTCAACAATCTGGTGGGTATTTCGTTTATTTGTTGTTGTATATTGATGACATGCTTATCGCTTTCAATGACAAGTCCTTGATCAACAACTTAAAACAAAGACTCAGTAATGAGTTTGAGATGAAGGACCTAGGCACAGCTAAGAAGATACTGGGTATGGAGATTCATAGGAATCGTAAGACCGGTAAGCTCTACCTATCTCAAAAGAAGTATCTTAAAAAATTCTTTGATAGGTTCAACATGAAAACTATAAATCAGTGTTCACTCCTCTAGCTGTACACTTCAAACTATCAGTCGAGTCCTGTCCAACATCTGAAAAAGAAATGGTAAAAATGTCTCATGTTTCCTATTCTAATGCAGTGGGTAGCCTCATATATGCTATGGTATGCACTAGACATGACTTATCCTGTGCGGTTAGCGTGATGAGCCGCTACATGCACAATCCTGGTAAGGTTCACTGGGAGGCTGTAAAATGAATTCTTCGCTATGTGAAGGGTTTTTTGGGTGGATGCTTGGTATTTGATAAGTCCAAGACTGCAATTTATGATGTTGCAGGATTCGTCAACTCTAATTATGGTGGAGATCTTGATCGTAGGTTCTGCATTTCTGGCTACATTTTCACTCTATATGTGGGTGCTATCTCTTAGAAAGCATTGCAGCTTCATCCACTACTGAGGCTGAACACATTACTGCAACTAAGGGTGTCAAATTAGCTACATGGTTGAGAGGACCTTATAACTGAGCTTGGTATTTCACAAGGTGTCACTATAGTTTTTTTAGATGGTTAGAGTGCTATTCATCTCGATAAGAACAATGCCTTCCACTCTAAGACCAAGCATATCAGTATCAAGTACTATTACATCCGAGATACTATTGTTGCAAAAGAAATTTTTGTGAAGAAAGTTCATACCTCGGAGAATCCTGCAAATATACTCACCAAGCATCTCCCTATTGCTAAGTTCCAGCATTGCCTGGACTTAGTCAGCATTCAGTGCTTTTGAATACCCTTCGGGTCTGCCCTACGAGGCTCTACCCTTTGGGGTTCTTTGGCATTGTTCTTTGCTCGTGTTGATGAATTTGGTCTAAGGTGGAGATGGTTGGGTTTAGTGGCCCAAAGTTTGTCCTCCACAGAGCCCCAGAGGGTTTGGCCATGGTCCATAGCCAAACACGCTAAAATCACAGCTCTCCAAAGGCATTATAAACCATTGGTGGTCCTCCCCATGGTCCGTGATGTGTGCGGCACTAATGCAGCTAGCGTTTTCCTCGAT
Source organism: Carnegiea gigantea (assembly GCA_029747015.1). Classification (NCBI taxonomy): domain Eukaryota; kingdom Viridiplantae; phylum Streptophyta; class Magnoliopsida; order Caryophyllales; family Cactaceae; genus Carnegiea; species Carnegiea gigantea. Next base: position 279,401 of record JAKOGI010000657.1, on the reverse strand, counting down.
TTTGACATACTGATCGCTTTATAAGGGACCCAGCCTTGGGCTCCAACACATCATCAAGAATACAAGCATTATTGAGCATCTAGAAGGTTGTTCTTCCCTTTGATCAGCTATTAGTTCTAATATTCTTGTTTTGTGAGAGAGCATTCTGAGTGGATTTACAATCATTAATTGATCTCTTCTTAGGGTACATCGCTCTGAGATTAATTATGCACTCTCCTATCACCATAGTGGATCCTTCGCTCATCGCTGCCCATGGTCTTTTCCATTTAGGGTTTTCCACCTAAATCTTGGTGTTTGGTCTCTTTATCTTGTTACTATCATATTTGTGATTCCTTGTTGCTTATAATCAGATCCTAACCGATCCTAATAATCCTAATACTACTTAGCAAAACTCTTATCCTTGTAGTCATTTTATCATTTAAAGTTTAGCAATCACTACCGTTGATCCTTATGAAAAAACAAGTAGCGCCCTCCTAACCCAAATATTTTAGGGGTAGACTTCCTTTCTAAGGCCTAGAGGCATGTGCCACTTTTCTTTAGACACCCCACTTAGACCACCAACATAGATATGAGACTTATGCTTATTAATGTGTAGGCCATATGAACTAGAGTAAAATTTAAACACAATTTTCTAGCATGAAATATAGGCCACTTTAGCCTTGCAGAAAAGCATGAGATCATCAACAAAGAATTATTGACTCGATTCCATACTTTTAACCAAGATGAAATTCAAAGGAACTCTCCTCAATGGTCTTCGTAGCCAACCTAGTGAAGTATTCCATAACCAACACAGGATCTCCTAATCTTAACCCCTTCCTTCCTTTGAAAATAGCCATGATTTCCTCCATTCATATAGATAGAAAATAAGGTACCAGAAATATAGGTCATTGGCCAATGCCTAGAGCTATTAGGAAAATAGAAACCTTGCAAAATTTAATCAATGAACTCCCAATAATTGATTCATTAACTCTACATAGACCAACTTTCATAAACCATCCTGGGTGATATGCTTTCTCTTATGACCCTTTAACAATTCTTAGCAAACAAAAACATTATGCACTAACTATCTGTCTATTACAAATGCATTCTGACATGTACTATCTTACATTCACCATTACTGAGCAACATCCTCGTCCCCCTTGATCAAACAACCTTGATTATCTTAGATTTTATAAACAAGGGCTTGTTGTTTCCTTTGCTAGCTTTAACATGGCAAACAAGAGTTTGTTGTATTGATCACACGTATTCATAAGTCCATTTGACTTTGCTATCTAAGAAGATTAACATAGAGACCTCCAACTGAGACATACAATAGGCATCTATAGGAATGGACCATGTTGATTGCAACATGTTCGCAAATTTGGGATGATTAGACCAAATATTACAACATTTGAAAGGTAAAAGATATGGGTTTGCATTAACCTTATAATTGTTGGAGAATGATCAGATACGCCATTTGTTAGGAGCACAATCCATGCATCCTCTCGCATCAAGATCCAGTCTAGATTCACCAAGACCAAATCTATCTTAGAGTAGATTCAGTAACTTTGTTCATGCTTATTAGACCAAGTGTAAGTACACGCAAATGAATGGATATCAATAATGTCATAAAGATCAATAGCATGTCGAAAATAAGCCATTTCATGCCCTGCAATAGCACTACCTCTCGTTCTATCCTAAATATTCAAAACACAGTTAAAATCTCCTACCATACACTAAGTAGAATGCATGTGATTATTCATATCTGTGAAAATCATAGGCAAAAGAAACATAAAAGTGGCTATCTAAGTCGACAAAAGTAACTAAGCAATGTACTAGCTGATGTATAGTCTTGAAAATGTGGACTTGGAAGACATTTGGCCTCCAAATAACTCAGATTCTACCCCTTGGTGATGCCTAGCCGCGAACCATTGGATTATAAATGCTAATGAAAGTAAGATTCCTCATTCTAGTTTCTAGAAACCAAAAAAAGTAATATTATAAACAACAACAAAACTCCTAACCTCCATCTTTTTATTTGGCTTATTGGCCACTAACATTCCAGCATGACCTTTTCAAACACGTGCTCTTCATTCAATTGTTGTAGAAACTGAAATACGCTGGAAACCACAGCTTCTGTGTTCACTACCTCCCTTGGTCTGCTCGGCTGCTCCTAGTGGTGATAGTCTGAAAGCCCTCTTCATTAATGCTTGTCACAAGGTCCTGCGCAATTAGATTTTACTTAAGAACTCAAATGTGCTTAACTTTTATCTTCTTCTGGCAAACTTCTTCGTTATGTCCATACATCTTGCAGTTTGTTCTGGCGCAATATAGGTGAATCATATACCTCTTTATACCTAGATTAAGTCGTAGTAATTAATTAGGTTAATTAATATTTTCTGAGTTTGCTAGCTAATAAAGAAAATTGCTTAAATGGTTGATAATAAGTGCAAAACAAGCTAGAAGTTGGGTTTGTTAATATGGGTTAGCCCTAAAGGACAACCTCCAATAATCAATAAGCAAATCCCGGTTAATTAGCCACAAAAACCTTTAAAAAAAACAAGCAAGAAAAGAGGAAAAGAAAGTTACACAGTAAAGTTTGTCGTATAGCTACGAATTAAACCACTACTAAGGCTTATAAATAAGAATATAACACAGGGAAGAAGGGATCGATCCCATGAGAAAAGATATAAGAATAAGCTAGTTTAAATCTAATTAAATTCACAACTCTAATATTTTCAACTTTTTCTTTTAATTACTAAAATAAATCAAATTAAAAAATAAAAATCTGAAAAATTACTTACTAATACTCCAAAATATTATAAGCTAAATTTTGAAAATAAAACAGTAGATACTCAAGCTAATTATTCTAAAAAATTGCAAACAGAATCACCGAAAAGAAATTTAAAAATCAAAACAGAAATTAATATAAACAATCACATAAAATAACGTAAACTAATAAATAATAAATATTTAAATGTATACTTCCATAAATATGTATAATTATTTTTAGAAAAATAAAATTGAAAATTATTATAGAAAATATAGATAGAAAATAAAATCTGAAATTAAATAACTAATAAACTGCACCTAAACAAATATGAAAATAAATAATAAAATTTACTACATTGTAAAACCTAACTTTATAGAATTAATCAAACCATAAAAATGTAAAACAAAAAATAAAAACGTAAATTTCAGATTTACTAAAGCAAAATCCTGCACGTGTCAAAGTCATGAAATAATCCTAAAGAATTATCAAATAATTTTCAAAAATTCTGAAATTCAGTAACAACTAATTAGGACTCTATCTAAACCCTAAAGGGACATAAAACATGCAAAAGGGCAAAACGAACTACTTTTAACCAAATTTCTAACAAACAGATGAATAATAGCAAAAACAGAACAGAAAATTAATCTAAAAATTAAACCACTCTAGAAATTAAAATAAAATTAATCTTTTGGTGTGGTAAAAAAAATGTAATGTCAAAGTCTATAAATTCAAAAATTAAAATGAACACACTAAATAATCAACTAAAAAACAAACAACTAATTATAAAAGATACCAAACATAAGATGAATCGGGAAAGTCTAGGCCCTATGCCCCTTGAACGTCCACCTCTACAATGGGCCAGGCGGGCTCAATCAGAAAACTTACATTAGTCTGGGCTATCGAAAGAGGCCCAAATAGGCTGGAATGAAGGAAAACGGTAAAGCGATCATACTACCCCTTGGTTACTCTGTGTATAAATACAGACCTTCATAATCTCTAGCGGGGGAGGGATCATAAGAATTCATATTATCAGGCTCAGATATCCTTATCCTCAAAGTTACGATCTTTAAAGCCCTATTCTTTATCAATTCCACTGATGGCCCTGACTCGATCATCGGAGGGGCGTTCCTCGGGTCCACACTAGAGATCTGTCTTTTTTACAGGTTTGGAGCTCTAGGCCAAGATTGCCACGCATAAGCCCACTCTTCTGACTCATCATAAAAATTAGTTTTTTCGAAAACATATTGGCACCGTCTATAGGGAAGAGTGATAGACAATGGTAATCAATAATAAAGCTCGGCCTAAAGCACTCGACCATCCGTGATAAGCATTCCTTCAACGTCCACCTATGTCAAGCGCAACCTCGACGCCCTTCCATGCCTAGCGCCCTTTTTGGTGCTTGGCAAGCTACCACGGTGCTCCTCGTTGGGTGTCCTCTTAAGGTTGTGGTCCACTCGATGTGAGCCCATGCTTCATGCCTATAGACCTTTTAGGGGCTAAGCATGACTACCACGACGTCCTTCCATTCCTCGTACCCTTCTAAGACTAGGCATGTCTACCACAATGTCCCTCCACTTGACCACTTCACATGTCCTTTAATGACTCAACATTAGGGCTCAGTGTCGTTCCATAGGGCCGAGCGAATAAAGGGCAGCCCTTAGTGGGCAAGGCTCCTAGCATACCCATCTTTGTATAGCCGGCTAAGACTGGAGGCATTCCACCTTATTTAATTTGGAGCAAGCTAATATATGGGGTTAAGCAACGTAAGGCCCACCAAACTACCTTGGCTCACGAATGCAAAAGCAAAGTTAAAAAGAAAATACAATGGGGGAGAAAGTAATCCCACGACGGCAACCATACGCACCCAGGCAGCATCCACCACAAAATTAGTACTTTTCTGATTATTTGTCATATGACTAATGTGCGTGGGACCCGCACCAAATTTTGCCAAAAAAATTAAAACAAAAAGAGGTTGCCGTGAATGCAATGGCTAGCAGCAACTTAGTTCCTTCAAATGTGCAATAAGTAAAGGCCCCACACAAACAAAACGAGGAAAAAGCAAAACAAAAGCTGAACTTAAGGAACTGGAGTAGCGAAGAAGAAGGGGACTGAGATGCAGCGGCATGACAACTTAACAGCAGGCTCGGCCAACCTAGCTGGCGACCTTCCTTTACCACTAGGCATTGACCCTTGTTAGATAAATTAGGACTGACCTCGATGCAGAAATAACTGCCGAGAGTAGTCCACGTATGTAGTGATGAATGGCGGCTACCAGAGTCGCCTTAAGAGTGCCCACGTCGTAAACCCGATGCCCGCAATGATGGTAGACAGTCGTGAGGGGAGGGGAAGAGAGTCTGAGAGATTTGTGTCTTATATGTGTATGTCTCTGTGGCTGGCCCCCAAAGGCTCCTTTTATAGGTTATGGGGGCAGCTAGGGTTGTTGCCCTAGGCAACACTAAGTGGCCATCAGGCCTATCTAAATAGGCTCGGTTAACAGCTCCCACTCGACCATGAAGGCCGCAAACACATGCTGTTCACGAATCACAACTCCTCACACTTCATACTGGGAATAGGATGTGCGACGGAAAAGTAACAAGTAATGCTATATTAAGTTACCATCTGACCAATATAGCACTTTCACGTAATACGATACCCCAAGTCATCCTAAATATCACCAGTGGCATTTCCAATCCCTTATGCCTTGATATATCATATGATTATATACTCAATATAATCGCCCGCGCTGATATTGGTGATGATGGATAGACTTTTTTTTAAACACTCATGATATTGCATCTTAGCTTAATTGCTTTCCTAACATGTTCTCGTTGAACCGTATACATCGCGATTCTTGAGAAATATATTAAAGTAGCAACATCAAGCCTTGACTTTGTACCATAGCTTTAAGTCAAAAAGTCATCATCTACAGGGTCACACAGTGATAAGCGATAGGGATGTCAATTGTCACTCCATATATGGTCATCTTTTAAGCACACATAGCATGAGATGTGTGTCATGGCATAACTCTCACTTACTTGGGATCCTCACTCTATATGCCATGCGAATCGCTAGTCTAGATTTTTACCAGAAAATCTATCCTAAGCCACTAGATTAGCATACTAAATGGTAATGTTGACACTTAAAATTCGGCTTATAAGGCCTCAATATGAAATCATGTCTCATATTCGACACCCTCGAGTCTCATCTTAGACTTACTAAGGTGACTATTTCTCATTCATACACTTCCAGTATGAGTAATCAATATTGCACCCCTAGTGCCAATATGATTCTATCTCATCCTGCCTACTACTCAATCGTCAGGGCGATTGCCTGTATGACTAGGCCAATCAGAAGCCTGTAACATTTCAACATGTCTAACAAACAAATCACAAAGCATTTAGAAAAAGAACTTTTAATCTTTATTTTATAAATGCTCATTACAAGAAGAACATGTCTGTCATACATAACAAGATTCTATCCAAAAACTAAACTCTACGAAACCCTAGACTCAACGAATGTGCTTTGAAAGGATCTCTAGGAATCGGCTTAGTTAATAGAACAGTGATAATCTTGTTAGTGGGTATATACTTGATGGCAACTTCCTTTGTGTTTATGGCGTCTCACACGAAGTGATAAAGTCTCTTGATGTGCTTGGTCTTCCGATGGAACTTCGGATCTTTAGGGAATTGGATGGTGGCTGTGTTGTCACATAACATCTCTACAGGATCATTAACTCTAAAAGTGAGGTTAAGATCCTGGAGGAAACTCTTAAGCCACATTGCCTCCTGCGTGGCTAGGTTACATGCGACATACTCTGCCTCCATGGTCGACAGAGCTATGCAGTCTTGCTTCTTACTGCACCATGATATAGCTCCCCCACCCAGGGTGAGCACATATCCTGAGGTTGACCTAGACTCATCCGGGTCACCACCCCAATCGACATCTGAATATCCTCTCAACTTAAGGTCCTCGCTTTGATAGTATAGGACCAAGTTGCTTGTACCACGAAGGTAGCGCATGATTCTCTTGATGGCTTGCCAATGAGCTTGTCCTGGGTTGCTTTGGCAATGACTTACCAAACCAACCGCAAAGTAAATGTCCGACCGTGTACATAACATAGTGTACATTAAGCTTTCTATGACGCTAGCGTAGGGGACATTGCTCATGGCCTCTTTTTCTTTGTCTGTTTTTGGACATTGGTCGAGACTCAAGGTTAAACCCTTCTCAATTGGAGTGTCTACGGGTTTGGAATAATGCATGCGGAATCATTCTAAGATTTTCTGGATATATGCTTCCTGGCTCATGCTTAAAAGTTTCTTAGGACGATTCCTTATTATTTCCACGCTTAGGACATACCTGGCTTCACCCATGTCCTTCATCTCAAAGACGGAGGACAACCACTTCTTAATGGCTTTGATCATCTCTAAGTTATTCCCAACCAGTAGTATGTCGTCAACGTATAGGGTAAAGAATATAATCCCCCCGGTTGATCTTTTGACATACACATAGTGGTCCTCCGAAATCATGGATAAGCCAAATGAAGTTATAGTTTCATGAAATCTTATGTACCAAAATCTGGAAGATTGCTTACGACCGTATATGAACCTTTAAGATGACACACCTTGTCCTCTTATCCCTTTGACACAAAACCAATGGGTTGGTCCATATAGATTTCTTCCTCAAGGCTACCATTAAGGAAAGCAGTCTTTACGTCCATTTGAAACAACTCTAAGTCCAAATGGGTAACCATGGCTAGGAGTAGGCGAATAGAAGCAAATCTCACCCCAGGAGAAAATATCTCTTCATAGTCTACACCCTCAATTTGTATAAACTCTTTTGCCACTAAACGGGCTTTGTACTTATCAATCGAACCATCTGCCCGGGTTTTATCTTGAAAACCCACTTGTTTTCAATAGACTTATGCTGGGATGGAAGATCAACAAGTTTCCAAAGCTTATTTCTTACCATCGAGTCCATCTCATCCCTCATGGCATCCATCCACTCTTTGTGGTTTGGTGAGTCAATTGCCTCTTGATAAGAGGTAGGCTCCTCAACTTCCAAAGGAGTACATAGGAATATTTCCTCTTCAGTTTGGAAATATCGTCGAGGAATTCTTCCACGCTCACTCCTTTGGAGCCTGAGGCCTTCATTGTTTGTCTGCCTGGGTGAGGCATCCCTCCCCCTTTCTCTAAAAAGTATGGGACCCTGAGTATGTGGAGAGTTGCTCCCACTATCCCTCTGGGGCATGGGATCCCAAACATGTTGACTAACTGTATGTTCGGGAATTGGAGATTGACGACCGACCTCACTTATAGGCTGACTTTCCTTATGTATAGGAAATCGAGGACGAATCTCATTCTCCTGGGCAGACAAGTTTCCCCCATTCCTTTCGGATAGGGGAGGCATACCATCTTCGGTGGCTTGGTTAGAATCCAAATTCTCCCCCTCACCGAATGTAACGGCCCAAAGTCCCGACATCGAGGTATTGTCCGCTTTGGGGACTAGCAGGTGCCCCTCACAGTTTTGTCCTTTAGCTAGTAGGTACGCGACCTTTCACCAAAAGGCGCCTCGATGTGTTGAAGTCTCCACACCCTTATAAAGGGTGCTTTGTTCTCGTCAACTACCAATGTGGGACGTTACATCTCTCCCACCTTTAGGGGGCCAGCGTCCCCGCTGGTACATCGATCCGGGAACCTGCTCTGATACCACAACTATAACGTTCTAACTCTTGATCTCCATATTAGCATTAGTTAATTGATCATTAGAGATTACTCAACAAATGGGTTGTGATTGGGACGTTGGGATGTTACCGTCATCCTATGAAGGACAAGGCTTAATTAATTTGCTAAATAATATAATGCACTTTTGCTTACATGAAAAACCAACTGAAATCCATTAGTACACTCCCAAACTCAAGTGAAAGCTCAGAAATCCACAAAGCTTACATTCCAATGAACCTTGGCCTCACGGAATGTTACTGTGAGCAGTTTAGACTTCATTGACTGTCTTCGACCTCTTTAGTGTTGCCAAGTAAGGGCTTCATATATTTGCCTAAAACATAAAATACAAAAATATTCGAATAGTAAGCCGAAACCTAATATGTTCACCCCTATACTATAAAGAACATAGAATCTCATTTTTCAGTGAGCACGCGCATTCCAATTCATTTTAATTCGAAAACAGGGAGAGAGAGAATTATAATAAAACGGTTACCAATTATTATCTGAAAGTGAAACCCAAATTGATGAGCTCATATATATATTGCAATCATTGAATAGGTGTACCCCTGTCAGGCCGATCGAATAGCCTGACATAAGGCCGCGCGGGTGAATTGAGGGGCGTAAGCCCTGATGATTGATAACTGATGGGTCCACTTGATTATGTGATAAAACAATGCTTGAAAATTGTTCATTAAATAATTATATATATTATGAGATTTTGATATTTACAAAAAACATATGAAATCTTGAAAGGTACAGATAGTAAACATACCTAAAATTTCCAATACCCCTCCATTTTCATATGTATATATAATTGGAGCAGAAACGAGGTCATTTCTGTTGTCCTCAAGCCATGAACAACTACTTTATGAAAATGGAGGGGTTTTAGAAATTCTAGGTATGTTTACTACCTGTACCTTTCAAGATTTCATATGTTTTTGTAAATATCAAAATCTCATAATATATATAATTATTTAATGAACAATTTTCTAGCATTGTTTTGTCACATAATCAAGTAGACCTATCAGTTATCAATCATCAGGGCTTACGCCCCTCAATTCACCCGTGCAGCCTCAAGTCAGATTATTCGATCGGCCTAACAGGTGTACACCTATTCAATGATCGCAATATGCATATGAGCTCATCAATTTGGATTCCACTTTTAGATAATAATTGGTAACCATTTTATTATAATTCTCTCTCTTTCTGTTTTCAAATTAAAATGAATTGGAATGTGCGCGCTCACTGAAAAATGAGTTTCTATGTTCTTTACAGTATATGGGTGAATGTATTAGGTTTCGGCTTACTATTCGAATATTTTTGTATTTTATGTTTTAGGCAAATATATGAAGTCCTTAGTTGGCAACACTAAAGAGGATGAAGACAGTCAATGAAGTCTAAACAAGCTCACAGTGACATTCCGTGAGGCCAAGGTTCATTGGAATGTAAGCTTTGTGGATTTCTGAGCTTTCACTTGAGTTTGGGAGTGTACTAATGGATTTCGATTGGTTTTCATGTCAGCAAAAGTGCATTATATTTTTTAGCAAATTAATTAAGCCTTGCCCTTAATAGGATGGCGATAACGTCCCAGTCACAACCCGTTTGTTGAGTAATCTCTAATGATCAATTAATTAATGCTAATATGGAGATCAAGAGGTGGGGCGTTACACTGAATTATAGTTGGATATTTTGCTATAATTCAAACATTTTGACATCCTTCTTACTTCATCAATGATCGGGAACTCATCCTTGAGAAAATCGGTATTGCGGGAATCTATTTCTGTCATCCCACCATTTGGGTGTTCCCCGTACATCACATATCCTTTAGATTATGCAAGATACCTAATAAATACCATTTTGGTGACTCTTGGACCAAGTTTTTCATGTTTATGGGTTGGGTTATGCACATAGCCATGGGCATAAATGGTCCAAGGATGGCTTCTTACCAAACTATAACTCATATGGTGTGGCAGGTACACTCTTGCTCGACACACGGTTAAGAATGTAGGCTACCGTAAGCAATGCATCCCCCCCAAAAACTGATTGGGAGGTTGGCATGTACCATCATTGACCTGACCATGTCAAGTAATATACGATTCATGCGTTCCGCAACATTGTTCTGTTGTGGAGTGCGTGGAATTATTAGCTGTCTTTATATACTTTTTTCCTCACAGAACTCCTTGAACATATCAGAGAAGTATTCGCGACCTCGATCAGTTCGAAGAATCTTAACCGTACATTCCAATTAAGTCTCTACTTCTACTACAAAACGTTTGAACACATCGAGTGCCTTGTAGCGATGAGATAGTAGGCACACATACCCATATTGTGAATAATCGTCTATGAGAGTAATGAAATAGATAACCCCATATCGTGTTTTAATGTTGATGGGTCCGCATATGTCTGAGTGAATTAATTCCAAGGGACTAGATGCTCTCGAGGCCTTACCGAAAGGCTTCAATGTTGCCTTTTTAGCTAAACATGACTCACACCTAGGCTACTTAACCCTAGTGAGTCGGTCTAGATGACCTTCTTTAGCTGGCCTATTTATCCTATCTTGGCCCACATGGCCAAGTCTAGCATGCCACTTAACAGATTCAGAATAAGAGTCAAAGTATGAAACATAAGCAGAGGATATATTATTATAGTTATCATCTAAATCCAAAACAATGAAATCTCCTTTCAAAGTTGCTTGGCCAAACAAATTGCCATTATAGAACAAATTTAAACCGTCTAGATGAAAGCTAAAAGTAAAACATAATCTTACTAAAGAGACATAAGAAACTAAGGAGCATCGCACCCCAGGTGCATAGAGGGCATCATGATGAAGCAGCTTGTTTCTTCCACGGAGTTTGAGCTGGTATGTTCCTACTCCAAGGACATCTTTTTCGCTACCGTTCCCCAGTACGACAGTCCATAAACCCATCCAGTAGCGATGGAGCTCCACGAATCCAGCCCTATCCTGAACTATGAGTTTTGTTGCCCCCGTATCTATAATTCATTGAGGAAGAGAGTTAGCAATAAATACATGGGAATAAACATAAAATTCAGGAGTTTTAGTGGAAGTAAGTACATTGGCTGGCTTAGGACAATCCCGAGTGAAATGACCCTTCTTTCCACAGTTGTAGCACTTCACACGTGCCTTATCCTTAGCTCCGTTGCCCTTAGCCTTACGGTTCTTGGCAGTACCACCATTGGAGCAAGAGTTCTAAAGAGGATGAGGGCCCTTCTTAGGTTTTTTTACCACAGTAAGGTTTCCTGCCCTTGGGCCCCGATCCTTTAGCAACGAATGCCACATTAAGAGGTGCATATAATTTTAAACACTCTTCCTCTATTTCGAGGTGTTTGGAGATTACCTTAAAGGTCTTGATGTGCTCACTGTGTGTCATGAATACTTTAAAACTCTTCCAATGTTCATTGTCATTGGAAAGGGCTCTAATCACATTTAGGACTTATTCTTCCTCAGAAACCTCTTGCCTTGTAGCCTTAAGGTCTCGAACCATAGCACTCAGAGTTCGAAGGTGTTCGGAGGTACTATGACTGGAGTCAATAGTATACTGCATCCATTTCAGCTGCAAGGTACGCAGCCTTGTAGCAAATGTCTGCTTGAACCTAACTTTAGCAGTGTGGAAGCGTTCAGACTCACCTAGGAGATCGTCCTGCATGCAAGACAGCATAATATAGCATGCAAAACGATTGCGTTTGAACCATGCTTGGTGCGCCTTTAGGTTTTTTTTTGTACTGCTCATTTGCAGTAATATGCCTACCTTGTTCATCCTTTTCAGCTGGAGCAGTCATAAAGGAGGTCAAGAGGTCCAGCACAAAAGTTACTTTGCACTTTTGGCAGACATACGTGTACGACCAGGAGGCATGGGGGGCTCCATGGAGGAGGTTACAGAAAAAGGCATATGTTATTATTATTTAAATGGAACTGGACTTTCAGATGCCAGACGTCGTAGTTTGAACCATCCAGTTTGTCATCAGATTGCATACAATCTATCATGTTTCTAGCTACCATATCTGAAAGTATATTTTATTTGTTAAACATATTGTTTAATAATTAAATTATCTAAAAGACCCCATCCTTCGTAGTATATGTTTGAAAATTTCGCTAAACTCATAATCATCACGTATAAATATGAACTTTAGAGCCCCTTTAATTTAATTATTAACTTAAGTTCATAGAATTTCCTTAAGGATTTTGTTAACCTAATTAACATTTTTAATTCAATGACTATCACGAAGATATTCACCTTTAATCATATAAATATATGTTTACATAATTTTTTATGAAACTAATTCATTTAATGTAACTTCATTTTGTTTTAATATATATAACACAAAGTTATATAATCAACTTCAAAATTTCATACTATTAATGATAATAACATGAAATTAAAAACAGAGAGAATTTAATTCATCAAAATAAATATATGACCATCCTATGGCCACTTTCAACATATAAAACGAATTTATATGATCATGGGAGCAAATATTCAATGGTCCAAACAGAAACAAAATCGGCCGAAATAAAACGGCCCAAATTTTTTTAAAAAACCAAACATTTTGGGCCAAAAAAACGGCCCATAAAGCCGGGACCCCATTTTTCCTTTTCCCTTTTAAAACCAGTCCAAAATTTGGGGGGGCGCCTTTTATAAGTGAGTGACCCATCCCCCTTCATTAACCCTTATCTGATCTTCATTCTCTCTCTTCTCTCTCTGCCTACCTCTAGAATCCTCTCTCCTACTCTCGAATTATCTCTCTCCTTTCTGCCTTCACACCGCCATGGCCATGAAATTGGAGCACTGAGCTTCGTTACCTTTCCCCTCAGTAACCGTCTTTAACGGTGGTTCTATATGGCCAGTGTACCTCGAAGGGAAAAAAAAACCCAAGTGATGAACCACCACTACACCACCACAACAAAAAACTCTCAGCCTTCAATCTATGCTAGCCTGATGAGAAACGAGAGTACCACGGTGTAGATCGGCCGAAAATGAGTCTACGAAAGCGCCCCACGCGCTCAACGCGCCATTGAGGCGGCAACACATGGATGCACACGCTTCCAAAGATCGTGTTTTTCTGGTTTTCTTTCTATGGTTGTGTAGATCGGCGATGATGAAGGGTTTTGGGAGGAAGAAGATCGTGAAACGACCTTTGTCGATGGCGCATAACGGTCACGCGCCACCCCTCCGCGATGTTGTCTTATGGGTATGGCTTGGTTCCCTTATTTCCGTTTTCTGCCCCTTCTTTTTCTTTTAATCTGAGCCGAGGTCGGGATTTAGGCATAGAAGGATTAGGGTTTTGGGTTTGGGTATGCTATTTATCTAATTTTAAATTGAACATTTGATGAATCAGAACATATCATGAATTCTTAGATTAGGGTTTTCAAATCTGTGTTTTTAACAAAACAGCCGCATATAAATCATGCATTTATGAATTCGACTCATCATAATTGCACTAAGAATCATGGTTTTGATGCATAATAACAATTATCAACTAATTATCATATTTTTCACATATTAATCTGCGTAGGATTAACATATAATCCCATAAAAACGTATAAAGGATCATGCTTGTAACGTATAAATATCTTGAGTATGAATTTTGACTAATAATATGGGCATGTTCGTTCATCAGTACCCTTGACTAGATTTCCAATCTTTATGAATTGAAGACATTAAAGTCATAGAGTCATGCTTTAGTTGCATAATTACGAAACCAAACAACTGATCATGTTTCACGCATACTAGTCTAGGCATGAGCAGATTAACGCATAATCACATAGCGTATATGAATTTAGTGGCACTCTGATTATATATTTTCAGCATTGATCATGACTAAAAATTCTAATCTTTAGCTAGTTCGAGTAACAAAGGCATGTTATTAGGTATTAATTTGTATAATTACGAAAATTAGACACCTAATCATATATTATGTTTTCAAAATTAAGCATGCTTGTTATTCAATTCATTCAATTCCTTATAACGGGACTAATCCAGTCAGTCTAAATTCTGATACCACTGTCAGACAAATTAGAACTGACCTGAATGTGGAAATAACTGTCGAGAGTAGTCCACGTATGTAGTGATGAATGGTGGCTACCAGAGTCGCCTTAGGAGTGCCCACGTCCTAAACCGGATGCCCAGCAATAATGGTAGACAGCCGTGAGGGGAGGGGAAGAGAGTCTGAGAGATTTGTGTCTTATACGTGCATGTCTCTGTGGCTGACCCCCAAAGCCTCCTTTTATGGGTTATGGGGGCAGTTAGGGCAGTTACCTTAGGCAACACTAAGTGGCCGTTGGGCCTATCTAAATAGGCTCGATTAACAACCGCAAAAAACCAAAAAACAAAAAAGAAGGGGGCGGGCAAAATTTCAGAGACTGGAGATCGAAGAGACGAAGATGAAGGAATGGCGACCCAAGACCGCGAACTGCGAAACAAGAAGTACAGGTAGTCGTCCCCACCTGACGGATGGTTCAGTGGTCAATAGGTACAAGCTTAGCAGTAGGAGTTAACAACACCACTTCATGACCCCACTTAGCCACTTGACCAAAGGAGATCGATCCCAACATGACGAACGTCCCTATCGCAACTCAGCAAGAGGTAACCATCCCTATGGTGGAAGGCGCCCCCCGTTTGCTGGCTCAGAGAGGCCGAGCACCCACATGATATACGCGTCTCTGGTATGCCCGGTAAGGCTCCACGAACAAGGTCAGTTAAGGAGAGGCCACCTACTTTGCGCAAACGACTGGAGACAACTCGATTCGCCTGATAAGGCCGGCCACCAACGACGACTTAGAAGGTTTTAGCGCCGACAACAAGAGTGACAACACCACCAACTTACCAGAGTCTCTGCTTCCTGCCGAGCTGCTAGCCGCCCAAAATTAACGAGCTTCATAGCTTGACCCTGCACAGTAGACCGCTTTTCTTGACAAGTGGTATGCACCCATGGCTCGACCTTCAAGTGCTGGCCATACTTGGTGTGAAGTTATGGAGGTAAGTCAATGCTTGAACAGTTGACTTTTTATATAAAAAAACGAAAAAATGATTGGTGCATTAAAGAAAAATGAGGCTATGAGCTAGCAATACCGAGGCAATTTCCAATGGGCAAATTTTTGTGGGGACTTTCGAGAGAAATCCTAAGGGGCTAAGAGAATTTATTAGATTGGCATTGATTTGGGTTATCAATTGACAAGCATTTCAATTCGCCACAAGGGGTCACCTTGGGTTCCATACAAGTCATGCCTTTCCTTACCATATCTTCATTCGGCCCATGCAAAATGTTCGCAAGAGGCTGAGGATCAGTAAGCACTGCCCTATGCCATTCGCTAATAAGCATGCCCGTAGGTCAATTGTTGATAAGACGACCCTGTGCTGGTCACTACTTGAGGATCGCTAAGCACGGCCTAAGGCTGGTCGCTATCCCTTCAGCCCTCAAGGGGCTAAGGATCACTAAGCACGGCTCTGGGCAGGTCACTACACCTTTAGCCCAAAGGGGTTAAAGATCGTTAAGCACGACCCTAGCCCATTTGCTAATAAGCATGGCCCTAGGCCATTTGCTAATAAGCACGACCTTAAGCCATTTGCAGATAAGTACAGTCCTGTGCTGGTCGCTACATTGAGGATTGCTAAGCATGACCCATGACCGGTCACTATACCTTCAGCCCAAATGGGCTAAAGATCGCTAAACATGACCCTAGGTCGCTTGCTAATAAGCACATCCCTAAACTGGTCGCTACATTAAGAATCATTAAGCACAGCCCAGGGCCGGTCGCTATACCTTTAGCCCTCAAGGGGCTAAGGATCCCTAAGTACAGCCTTGGCCGGTTGCTATACCTTCAGCCAAAAGGGGCTAAAGATCACTAAGCACAGCCCTAGGTCAATCGCTAATAAGCATGGCCATAGGCCGTTCACTGATGAGCACGACCCTGTGCCGGTCGCTACATTGAGGATTGCTAAGCATGGCCGAAGGCCAGTCGCGATACCTTTAGCCCTCAAGGGGCTAAGAATCACTAAGCACGGCCTTGGACCGGTCGTTACAACTTTAGCCCAAAGGGTTTAAAAATCGCTAAGCATGACCCTAGGCCGTTCGCTGATAAGCATGGCCCTAGGCTGTTCACCCATTGGCATGGCCTTGTACCGGTTGCTAATAGGCACGACCCTATGCCTGTTGCTACATTGAGGATCGCTAAGCACGATCCAAGGCTAGTCGCTACACATTCAGCCTTCAAGGGGCTAAGGATCACTAAGTACGACCATAGACTGGTCACTACACGTTTAACCCTAAGGGGTTAAGGATCATTAAGCACGGCCCTAGGCCGGTCGTTACACCTTTAGCCCCTGAGAAGCAAAGGATCATTAAGCATGACCCTAGGCCGATCGCTCGTAAGTACGGCCCAAGGCCGGTCCCTATGCCTTTAGCCCCCGAGGGGCAAAGGATCATTAAGTACGACCTTAGGCCGGTCGCTGGTAAGCACGACCCAAGAGCGGTCGCTACTAAGCACGGCCCTAAGCCGGTCGCTACACCTTTAGCCCCCAAGGGTTAAAGGATCGCTAAGCATGGCCTTAGATTGGTCGCTGGTAGGCACAGCCTAAGCCCGGTCGCTAGTGCAGCACGGCGCAAGGCTGATCGCTGGTAAAGCACGACCCTAGGCTAGTCACTGATAAGCATAGCCCAAGGTCAGTTACTCACAAGCACGGCCCAAGGCCGGCCGCTACACCTTTAGCCCCCTAGGGGCAAAGGATCATTAAGCACGGCCCTAGGTGTAAAGCTTGTCGTGGAGCTACAAATTTAACCACTACTTCGATTTTATAAATAATATTTGTAGCATAGGAAAGTAGGGATCGATTCCACGAGAAAAGATTATGTCAAAAAGTTAGTTTAATTCTAAATGATATTACTACTCTAATTTATTGTTTCTTCTCTTTGTATTTCTAAAATAAATCAAATCTAATAAATAAAAATCTGAAAAAATACTTAATATTACTCCTAAATATTCTAAATTAAATTTTGGAAATAAAACAATAAATAGCTATCCTAAATAATCTGGAAAATAAAAACAGAAATAATAACACAATATTCAACTAAAAATTAAACAGAAAATAATAAACAGAAAACTAATATTAAAAAAAATCACAAACAGTAACCTAAACTAATATTCTTAAAGTTTATAAGTTTATAACTCTAGAATTATAAGTAATTGATTTCAGAAAAATTAAAACAGAAAATTAACTCCAGAAAAATGAAACAGAAAATTAAATCTAAAATTAGAAAAAAGATAAACTGCACTAATATAAATACAAAATTAAATAACAAAATTACCCAAATCTAAGGATATAATTTTCTGGACTTAATAACACCTAGAAACATGAAATAAAATTTAAAAACATCATTTTTAGATTTATTGAATTAAAAACCTGCACATATCCAATTCACGAAATAATTTTGAAAAATTATCAAATAATTTTCAAAAATTTCAAAATTAAATAGAGGCCGAATAGGACACTAAATAAACCCTAGGATGGATAACAACTTGAAGAAACACAAAAGGAACTATTTTTAGCCTAATTTCTAACAAACTAGTAATTAAACAGTAAAACAGAATATAAATTAAATCTGAAAATTATAATCAAACTAAAAATTAAAATCTAATTGATCTAATATTACCTAGACACTCCTAAAAGATTACTCTTTTGGGGGGTAAACAAAATTTATATTAAAGCTAATAATTGAAGAATAAAAATTGATAAACTAAACAAATTAACTAAAAATAACAAATAATTATCAAAGGTACCAAATTTATGAAAAGTACTTAGCATAATCTATATCCACCATGCAAATTACTATTTACCATCAACACACAAATCGATTTTATCCATGAGTTAGACTGTAAAAGTCACCCACCAGCGGATCTTCTCCATTTTTTCTTATATTATAGTTTATTTAGGTTCAACCCTAATATAAACCCTACTAATTTTGATAACCCTCACATCAGCGTAAGAATTTAATTAAACTAGAGCATTACGTATTACAAAAATATCATCTAATGCCTTGTAACCAATTTACTGGCAAATCGATTTAACAAAGATCTATAACGATTACCTAATTAAAAGAGATGGGTTTGAGCCATCCATGATTAAGTAGGGTGATACTAATGTCTAAAAGACTATAACTTTTACGTATTAAAGCCTTTTAAATTATCATATGAATTCGTATTAAACTAACTAGCATGCATTCTAATTAATATAACACGAATATCATGAACGATAAATACTAATTGCTATAGAATCATGAAAAAAAATCAACTAGACAATAAAGCATAAAACTTGTTTCAAAATAATTAATTTAGCATGGTTTCAAATAGATTATACTAAGTACAAGAAAATTACTCGCTCATATTAAAAATTGAATCACAAGATTCACCCAAATAATTCATCTTTAACAATAATCTAAACAACACAAACAAAAGAAATAAAAGAAGTAAAATTGAAATAAAAAAATAGCTACTTTGTATATCACAATTGTGTGGTGTGAAGGAGATGACGATAATGATGATGGGTGCGTGAGGGTTGAAGGGGGATTGATGGTGATTAGGCATGAGGAGGAGGCTGTGCCATGGCTTGATGGTGTGATGGTAGGGATATGATGATGATGGTAGGAGATGAAGATGCGTGGTGGAGGGAAGGCTGTGCCGTGGGGGGTCGATGTTTTTCGAAGATGATGATCATGAATATGGTGAAGGAGGGCAGCCGTGGAGGTGTAGCGTGGGGTTGATGAAGGTGATTATATATGATGATGAGGAGAGTGAGGTAGGGTTTTAGCTACTAGGGTTTTTTCTCTTAGACTCTTTCTCTTCCAAGTCTTCTAACTTCTCTTCAACTCTTGTAATCCTAGCCCAAATAAATCATTATGGAAATAATATTTTTCATAAATCATTATTTTGGACCGACTTGATAGCCTAGCGTGTAAAACTCGAATTTCGACGTTTTCTCTTCTCCTCTTTATTTTATTAATGCTAAACCTGAAAAATATATAAAATAAAGTAAATTAGACGAAATAATATATATAATATAATTGAAATAATTATTAAAATAGTGCATGCTTTTTGGCTTAACAAATTCCCTCACACTTAGACTTTGGACGTCCTCGTGCAAAGAAATCTTATACTCGACATAAAAACTGACCCTCTTTCTTTCTTATAAAGTCATACATACATATGAAATTTACACTAGGCATTGGTTTGCTTTAAAATAGTTTTATTGAAAATTAATTAGTGTTCCTTCCAACAAGTGAGTAACTACTAAACATCTAACGATCATCAAAGAGTTTTCTTCATCAACTTCACAACATTTCCTTAATGAAATAACAAGATCAATAACTATCTATCTCTTTTAGATATGCACACACCAATCAAAAGGTCTAAAAAATTTATGATAGAAAAATTGAGGCATAATATGGCTATAAAGACTGCTGAACTAGATAGAATAACTCATTGAATTGATTCTAAACTTACCTTGTATTTATTTTTCTCTTCTTCCTCTTCTTTTTTTTTTTTTCAAACTCCACTTGCGCATATATTCGAGACCCATATAGGGTCTTAGAAATTAAATACTCCCTGTCTTACACTCACCCGAATAGAGGTGCTAAAGCAAATAATTCATTCTCATCTTTATTTCTTTTTGACTGTTAGTTTTGGGGCGAGTCATTGATCGGCCTAAAAAGAGGCATGACTCTTTCAATCATGGGTTACTCCATATATAAGGCTCACTTGAGACCTAAACTTAAGGGGAAAAGGTGTCGAGCCACCTATTCCTACCCATGTTGGTAATCTAACCTTTGTTTCCTTTCCTTTTTCACTTTTTTTTTCATTTTTTTTATAATAAACAGACAAGAAAAGTCATAATTTTAATGAGTTTTTCAACTAATTCAATAGTCTAGGAGATGGTCAGGTCACTTTATTGCCTCTGAAGTGGATATAAGATATGATCAAATACGATGAATAATCATGACAGTTACTCATTAAAGAGATATATGAGGATCAACTTAAACTTCTCTGAAAGATAGCTAGCATGCTCAGAAGTCTTCACTCATAAAAGAATAAACTATAAATAGCTAGGAAAAAAAATTAAGCAAGCAAGCCTAGTATAAACTCATATCATGCATTATTAATGAGAAAAAAATTTTTTTTTTCGATTTTCTTTGTGTTTTTTTTTTAAGAATAAATACTGCAGGAATCAAATGCAGGATGCACCCCCCCACACTTAATTCATACATTGTCCCTAATGCATGCAAAAAGATAGAAATAATGAAAATAAAAGTAAAATTAAATGGGTACCTCCCTAAAAATATTGGATTGCCTCCCAACCAGCGCCTTTGTTTACAGTCGTTGGCTCGACACTATGAAGCTCCTGGATCCTCCAATTGGATCTCTTCCATTAGATCATCATTAATCTGGTAGGGCACTTTTTGAAACTCTGCATGATCAAGACTCTTAGTAAGCACAGTCAAAAATTCATCTTCATTGGACAAGTCATAAATATTTTGGGATAATTCATCAATAACATCAAGTGCATACACGTAATTCATATCAGCAGAAAATCTCATGCCATTAAAAATATTAAATCTAATCACTTCACCATCAAATTTCATGGTTAATGCTCCTTCATGCACAATAATTTGAGTCCTACCTATTTTCAAAAATGGCCTGCCAATTAAAATGGGAATATCATGACATGCATCACCCATGTTCATCACATAAAAATCAGTAGGAAACACAAGTTTATTCACTTAGACTAAGACAGCCTCTAACACTCCGTCTGGGTAAATACTGCTCCTATCAGCTAACTGAATCGCTATACCAGTTTTCTTTAACTCTCCTAAGTTCAGTTTGTCATAAATAGACCTAGGTATAACATTAATGGAAGCACCCAAGTTAAGCATAGCCTTATCAAAGTAAAGGTTTCCTATTTTACAAGGAGCAAAAAACACACTTGGCTCTTTGCACCTAGGGGGGAGTTTTCTTTGAAAAACTGTACACACATTTTGCCCCACACTTACCTTTTCATTCCCTACTAACTTTTTTTTAGTAGTACACAATTCTTTTAAGAACTTAGCATAACAAGGTACCTGTTTAATAGCACTAAGGAGAGGTATGTTGATCTCTACCTTCCTAAATATCTCTAAGATCTCTTGGTTAGCCTCATTCACCTTAGAAGTAGGGTTTCGAAATCTACTAGGAAAGGGTAGAATTGGCTTATAAGGATCTCTTTTCTTCTCTCCTATCTCCTTAGTAGTTTGATTAGAATCTGTATCTAACTCTGGTTCAGTCCCCAAGGTTCTAACTCGCCACTCTTCCTAGGTTCTTTTAACTCTTTCCCACTCCTAAGTGTTATGACACTAACATTCTCCTTAGGGTTAGGGTAAGGCTGAGATGATAACCTATTTTGCATTTGAGCCTGCAAGTTGCTAACTATGATATCGGTTGCAGTCTGTCGCTCTTGAACCTCTTTAAGAGTTATCTCCATAATCTGGAACCTATCATCCATCTTCTTAAGGACTTATTCTAGTAGGAAGTTGGTCCTATCTTGCTTAGAAGGTTGATGAGATGTTTGATCAAAACCACGTGGATCGGTTTTAGGGCCACACCTAAGGTTAGAGTGGTCTCTCCATCTTTTATTATAGATGTTAGAATATGGATCATACCTCCTTTGACCTTGGTTAGAATAGACAGCATTAACATTTCCCTCTTGAAGTGTAGGACATGCATCAGTAGAATGTCTCTCTAGACAACAAATGCCACAAATGACGGCTTTTTGTACTCCCCCAGTGACAATCTTATTCAACATAGTAGTAATGTAAGATAACTGACTCTCTACAGATGAACTAGAACCAATCTCATTAACCCTTTTAATTTATGACTCCTTAGCACCAAACTGCTGAGTATTTTGGGCCATTAGATTGAATAAATTTTTAGCCTCTGCTGGAGTTTTATTAACCAGAGCCCCCCACTAGCAGCATCAACCATATTACGATCCATAGGAAGCAACCCTTTATAAAAATATTAAATCAACAACTGTTCAGTTATTTGATGTTGGGGGCAACTAGCACACAGTTTATTAAATCTTTTCAATACTCACGAAAAGTTTCTCCATTTATTTATTTGATACCACATATATCCTTCCTAATAGATCTAATTCGGGATGTTGGAAAAAATTTCTCTAAAAATGATTTATGCAATGCAGTCCATATAGAGAAAGATCCAGCAGGCATGTAATACAACCAATCTTTAGCATTACCAAGCAAAGAAAAAAGAAAAGCTCCCAACCTAATTTGGTCTTCAAGAATTTCCTCAGGCACCATAGTAGAGCATGTAATAAGGAATTCACTAATATGACGGTATGCGTGCTTTCCAGTTAATCCATGAAACTTGGGTAACAGATTGATGAATCCAGAATTCAGTTTTAGAGGTTT
Organism: Carnegiea gigantea; assembly: GCA_029747015.1. Classification (NCBI taxonomy): domain Eukaryota; kingdom Viridiplantae; phylum Streptophyta; class Magnoliopsida; order Caryophyllales; family Cactaceae; genus Carnegiea; species Carnegiea gigantea. Next base: position 256,460 of record JAKOGI010000657.1, on the reverse strand, counting down.
ATCCAATGCAGCATAAGTAATGGACATAGGTTGGGTTTCTAGGTTAGGGGCAACAAGTTCCCGAAGAGTGGACATTCTTACCTTTTTAATCTTAAGACTTACTGGTTTAGGACAACCTTCTTTATTTTTAGCTTCCAATGTTTGCTCTCTGTCCTCTCCAATTTCCTTACCACTTCTTAATTTCATACATTACAGGCAATTTACAAAAACTAAAATGCTAGAGTTAAAGCAAAACAATAAAACTAGTAAAATTAAATAGAAGTAAACTAATGATTTTATTTTCTTTTCCCGGCAACAGCGCCAAAATTTGTAAAGCTTGTCGTGGAGTTACAAATTTAACCACTACTTCGATTTCATAAATAATATTTATAGCATAGGAAAGTAGGGATCGATTCCACCAGAAAAGATTATGTCAAAAAGCTAGTTTAGTTCTAAATGATTTTACTACTCTAATTTATTGTTTCTTCTCTTTGTATTTCTAAAATAAATCAAATTTAATAAATAAAAATCTGAAAAAATACTTAATATTACTCCTAAATATTCTAAATTAAATTCTGAAAATAAAACAGTAAATAGCTATCCTAAATAATCTGGAAAATAAAAATAGAAATAACAACACAATATTCAACTAAAAATTAAACAGAAAATAACAAACAGAAAATTAATATTAAAAAAATCATGAACAGTAACCTAAACTAATATTCTTAAATTTTATAATTTTATAACTCCAGAATTATAAGTAATTAATTTCAGAAACATTAAAACAGAAAATTAACTCCAGAAAAATAAAACAGAAAATTAAATCTAAAATTAGAAAAAAGATAGACTACACTAATATAAATACAAAACTAAATAACAAAATTACCCAAATTTAAGGATATAATTTTCTGGACTTAATAACACCTAAAAACATGAAATAAAATTTAAAAACGTAATTTTCAGATTTATTGAATTAAAAAACTGCACATATCCAATTCACGAAATAATTCTGAAAAATTATCAAATAATTTCCAAAAATTCCAAAATTAAATAGAGGTAGAATAGGACACTAAATAAACCCTAGGATGGATCACACCTTGCAAAAACACAAAAGGAACTAGTTTTAGTCTAATTTCTAACAAACCGGTAATTAAACGGCAAAACAGAATATAAATTAAATATGAAAATTATAATCAAACCAAAAATCAAAATCTAATTGATCTAATATTACTAAGACACGCCTAAAAGATTACTCTTTTGGGGGGGGGAATAAATGAAATTTATATTAAAGCTAATAATTGAAGAATAAAAATTGACAAACTAAACAAATTAACTAAAAATAACAAATAATTATCAAAGGTACCAAATTTATGAAAAGTACTTAGCTTAATCTATATCCACCATGCAAATTACTATTTATCATCAATACACAAATTTATTTTATCCATGAGTTAGACTGTCGAAGGCACCCACCAGCGAATCTTCCCCATTTTTCCTTATATTATAGTTTATTTAGGTTCAGCTCTAATATAAACCCTACTAATTTTGATAACCCTCACACCAGCATAAGAATTTAATCAAACTAGAGCATTACGTATTAGAAAAATATCATCTTACACCTTGTAACCAATTTACCAGCAAATCGATTTAACAAAGATCTATAACGATTACCTAATTAAAAGAGATGGGTTTGAACCATCCATGATTAATTAGGATGATACTAATGCTTAAAAGGCTATAAATTTTATGTAGTGAAGCCTTTTAAGCTATCATATGAATTCGTATTAAATTAACTAGTCTGCATTCTAATTAATATAATACGAATATCATGAATGATAAATACTAATTACTATAGAATCATAAAAAAAAATCAACTAGACAATAAAGCATAAAGCTTGTTTCAAAATAATTAATTTAGTATGGTTTCAAATAGATTATACTAAGCACAAGAAGATTACTCGCTCATATTAAAAATTGAATCACAAGATTCACCCAAATAATTCATGTTTAACAATAATCTAAACAACACAAACAAAAGAAATAAAAGAAGCAAAATTGGAAAAAAAAAAATAGCTACTTTGTATATCACGCCTGTGTGGTGTGAAGGGGATGATGATGATGATGATGGGTGCCTGAGGGTTGAAGGGGGATTGATGGTGATTAGGCGTGAGGAGGAGACTGTGTCGTGGCTTGATGGTGTGATGGTAGGGATATGATGATGATGGTAGGAGATGAAGATGCGTGATAGCGGGGAGGCTGTGCCGTGGGGGGTTGATGTTCTGCGAAGATGATGATAATGAATATGGTGAAGGAGGGCAGCCGTGCAGGTGTAGCATGGGGTTGATGAAGGTGACTATATATGATGATAAGGAGAGTGAGGTAGGGTTTTAGCTACTAGGGTTTTCTCTCTTAGACTCTTTCTCTTCCAAGTCTTCTAACTTCTCTTTAACTCTTGTAATCCTAGCCCAAATAAATCATTATAGAAATAATATTTTTTATAAATCATTATTTTGGACCGACTTGATAGCCTAGCGTGTACAACCCGAACTTCGGCGTTTTCTCTTCTCTTCTTTATTTTATTAATGCTAAACCTAAAAAATATATAAAATAAAGTAAATTAGACGAAATAATATATATAATATAATCGAAATAATTATTAAAACAATGCATGATTTTTGGCTTAACACTAGGCCAGTCGCTGGTAAGGACAACACAAGGTCAGTCGCTATTAAGCACGATCTTAAGCCGATCTCTACACCTTTAGCCCCCAAGGGACAAAGGATCGCTAGGCACGACCTTAGGCCGGTTGCTGGTAAGAACGGCCCAGAGCTGGTCACTAGTAAGCACGACATAAGGTCGGCTGCTACACCTTTAGCCCTGAAGGGCAAAGGATCGCTAAACATAGCGCAAGGCAAATCACTGGTAAGCACGGTCCAAGGCCGGTCGCTAGTAAGTGTGGCCCAAGGCCTGTTGCTACAACCTTAGCTAGGCATCCTTCCGTCCAACGTTCCTTGAGCTGGATGTCCTCTTGCCCAGTGCTCCTTACGCGCCTTTAGGCCCAAGGGGCTAGGGCTGTCCTTGAGCTGGACATCCTCTCACCCATCGCTTCTTTTGCTCCATTGGCCCAGAGGCTAAGGCCGTCCTTCCGCCCAATGCTCCTTGAACTGGGCATCCTTTTGCCATAGCTCCTTCCGCGCCCTTAAGGGCGTCCTTGAGTTGGGCGTTCTCCCGCCAGCTCTCTTTGAGCAGGGTGTCCTGTTGCCTACGCTTCTTGAGCTAGACGTCCTATCGCCCATCACTCCCTACGCATTTTTAGCCCCAAGGGGCTAAGGTCGTCTTAAACTGAGTGTTCTCCCACCAATCGCTCCTTATACACCTTTATCTCCAAGGGGCTAAGGCCGTCCTCGTGTTGGGCATCCTTCCGACCAACGCTCCTGGAGCTGGGCGTGCTCCCGCCCAGCGCTCCTGGAGCTGGGCGTCCATGCTCCCAGCACTCTTGGTGTTGGGCGTCCATGCTCCCAGCACTCTTGGAGTTGGGTGTCCACTCACCCATTGCTCCTTCAGCACCTTTAAGACCGTCCTTGAGGTGGGTGTCCTTCCGACCGACGTTCCTTGAGTTGAGCGTCCTTTCGTCCCATGCTTCATAGGCACCTTTAGCCCTAATATGCCATAGAGCATCCATGAGTTGGGCATTATCTCGCCCAGTGCCCTCATGCGCCCTTAGCCCTAAAGGCTTAAGCCGTCCTTGAGCAAGGTATCCTCTAGCCCGACACCTCTTTCATGCCTTTGACCAAAGAGAAAGAACGATGAGCAAGTTTCAAACCTCAAGGCACATATAAAGTGGGTAAGCTTTTATTACCCTAAAGGGTGTAGGAATGTGCAGGTGCTTTTTTAGGAAAGATATTAAATTCACATCCCACCTACCTGCTTCGGAATGCAGGTATGTAGAATGTGAGGGCCAACATGATTCGAAAAGTTTAGGCCTTACGCCTCGTCAACGTCCACCTCTGCAATGGGCCCAGGCATGCTCAATTAGAAAACTCACACATTAGTTGGGCTATCGAAAGAGGCCTAAATAGGCTGTAATGAAGGAAAACGATAAAATGACCATACTATCCCTCAGTTGCTCTGGATATAAATGCAGACCTTCATAATCTCTAGCGGGGGAGGGATCATAAGAATTCATATTATCATAGCATATTTGTCAGATATCTTTATCCTCAAAGTTACAATCTTTAAAGCCCTGTTCTTTATCAATTCCATTGACGGCCTTAATTCAGTCGTTGGATTGGGGTTCCTCGGGTCCACACCCGAGGTTTGCCTTTTTTACAGGTCTAGGACTCTAGGCCGAGTCGATTTCGAAGATTAGCACGTGTAAGCCCACTCTTTGGACTCATCATAAAAATTAGTTTCTCTGGAAACAAAAGAAAACACTTAATTAGCATAATCTTTATCCACCATAAAAATTAATACTTATCATCAACACACAAATTGACTTATCCATAAGCTAGACTATAGAAGGTACCAACTAGCGGATCTTTTCCATTTTTCCCTATATTACAGTTTACTTAGGTCCAACCCTAATATAAACCTTACTAATTTTGATAAGTCTAGCACCAATGCAAAAATTTAATCAAACTAGAGAATTCATCATTGGAAAAACATCATCTAACACCTTGTAACCAATTTACCAGCAAACTAATTTAATAAAGATCTATAATAATTTCCTGATCGAAAAAGATGAGTTTGAGCCATCCATGATCAATTAGAGTGATACTTGTGCTCAAAAAGCTAAAGCTTATAAGTACTTAAGTCCTTCCAACTATCATATAAATTTATACTAAGCTAATTAGCTGTAAAGCTTGTCGAGTGCTACAAATTTAACCACTACTTTAGTTATTAAAACACTTTTTATAGCATAGTAAAGTAGGGATCGATCCACGAGGAAAGATAGTTTTAGAAGGCTAGCTTAATCCTAAATAATTTTACTAATCCAATTTATTAAGTCTAATCTTAATAATTCTAAGATAATTATAATCTAATAAATAAAAGTCTAGAAAAATACCCAATGATGCTCCTAAATATTTTGGATTATATTCTGGAAAGAAAACAGTAAAAAGCTTTCCTAAATAATTTAGAAAAAATAAAATCAGAATAATAACTGAAATTCTAATTAAAAATCAAAACAGCAGATAATAAACAGAAAATAAATATTAGAAATATCAAACAGCAACCTACAATATTCTGCTTCAGGTCTACGAGCTTATAAACTCTAAATTATATCTATTTTATCTCAGAAAAATCTGATCAGAAAATTAGCACCGAATAATCAGCAGAATAATAAATCTAAAATTAGAAATAAAATAATCAGCCTAAATATAAATACGAATTTAATCACGAAAATTACCCTAATCCTAGAACACAATTTTCTGGACTTAACAACACCCAAAAATAGTAAATTAAAATTAAAAATCGAAATTTTCAGAATTAGTCTCCTAAAAACCTGCACATATCACTTTCACAAAATAATTCTGAAAAATTATCAAATAACTTCCAAAAATCACGAAATTAAATATGGGCAGACTAGGACACTCTATAAACCCTAGGAACTTATAAAAATCGAAAAAGAACAAGATTAACTATTTTTAATCTAATTTCTAAGAAATCAGCAACTAAACACTAAATGAGAATATAAATCAATCTAAAATTATAATCACTCTAAAAATCAAAATCTAAGCTATCTAAAATTACCTAGATACTCCTAAAAGACTATACTTTTGGGGGGGGGGTGGTCGATTGAATTTATATTGAAACTAATAAATATAGAACAAAATTTATCAAACTAATCAAATTAACTAAAAAAAATAAATAATGATCAAAAGTTGTCAAATTTATGAAGAATACTTAGTATAATCTCAATCCACCATGCAAATTAATATTTATCATCAACACACAAGTTAAATTCATTCATGAGTTAAACTGTAGAAGACATCCACCAGCGGCTCTTCCCCGTTTTTCCTTAGATTCTAGTTTACTTAGGTCCAGCCCTAATATAAACCCTACTAATTTGATAATTTTTATACCAGCGCAAAAATTTAACCAAATTAGAGCATTAAGAATTAGAAAAACATCATTTAACACTTTGTAACCAATTTACCAGCAAATCGATTTAACAAAGATCTAAAGCGATTACCTAATTAAAAGAGAAGGGTTTGAGTCATCCATGATTAATTAGGGTGATACCTAGCTTAAAAGACTATAACTTTTACGTATTATAATCTTCTAAACTATCAATCGAAATTGTATTAAACTAACTAGCATGCATTCTAATTAATTTAATACAATTTTCATAACTGATAAACGCTAATCGCTAAAGAATCATGAATATAAATCAACTAGGCATTAAAGCATAAAACTTGTTTCAAAATAGTAAATTTAGCATGGTTTCAAGAAGATTATACTAAGCAAAAACGAATTACTCACTCATATTAGAAATTAGATTACACAAATTACCCAAGTACTTCATGTTTAATAATAATCTAAACAAAAATAAAATTAAAAAAATAGAACTTAAATAATAGAAATCTACTTGGCCTGATGGTGATGATCGTGATTGTGATGCGGATGTTGGTGAGATGATGAAGGGGTTGTGATGGTGAGGTATGGTGAAGGAGGTTGCCGTGGTGATTGAAGATGTTGGGGTTGAATGATGATGATTATGGCGATGAAAGAGGGGAGTATGGTGATGTGTGAGGATGGCTGAGGATGGAGATCAAAGATGATGGTGGTGAATGATGATTAATGGCGAGGTTGAAGAAGTGTGATGGTGATCATGAAGGAGGGTTAGGCGTGGTATGAGATGGGATGATTTAATGTGTGTTAGGCATGGGTTTATATATGTGAGGAGGTGATTATTATATGGAAAGTGAGGGGGTTAGGTTTAGTAAATTAGGGTTTCCTTCCTCTTTTCCTTAGATTTCTTCTTCCTCAAGACTTCTAGCTCTTCACCCAATTCTTGAAACCCTAGCCCAATATAATAATTATGAAAATAATGTTTTCCATGAATTATTTATTGGACCGTCTTTTCAGCAAATTTTGTAAAATCGGAGCTTAAACGTCTTGTCTTCTCATTTTTATTTTATTAACGCCCATCCTGAAAAATATATAAAATAAAATAAATTAGATGCAATAATGTGTAAAATATAATCAAAATAATTAATAAAACAGTACATGATTGTTGACTTAACAAATTCCCCCACACTTAGACTTTGGACGTCCTCGTGCAAAGAAATCTTAGACTCGACCCAAAAAAAAAAAAACTTACCCTCTTTCTTTCTTATAAAGTTATGCATAACTATGATATTCATACTAGCTTTGGCATGCTTTAGAAAAACAGTTTTACTGAATTAATTAGTTTTTTTCTTCAATAAGTGAATACATGCTAAACTTCCAACTATTCTTAGAGAGTTTATTCATCAGCCTCACAATATTTTCATAATGAAGTAACAAGATCAATAATTATCCATCTCTTTTTGATTATGCATACACCAATCAAGAGGTCGAGAGAGAATTTAAGATAGAAAAATTTGGGCATGGTCTGGCTATACAGACAATTGAACTAGGTAGAATAACTTCATTAAATTTGATCCTTAACTTGCCTTGTATTTATTTTCCTCTTCTTTTTTTGTTCAAAACTCCACTTGCGCACATATTCGAGGCCCATATAGGGTCTTAGAAATTAAACACTCCCTGACTCTCACTCACCCGAATAGAGGTGCTGGAGCAAATAATTCATTCTCATCTTATTATTTCTTCATTTTATTGGCTTACTAGTATGGGAAGCAAGCTTTCCAGTGGCAGTATTGCCTCAAAGGGTAACACCCAGTAGCGCATGCCTCAAAGGAGTGCTTGTCATTCCCAACGTTGACTCTGTTTTCTCTTTTATTCCTTTTTCATAAATGAAAAATAGACAAGTAAAATCACAATTTTAATGAGTTATTCAACTAATTCAATAGTCTAGGAAATGGGTGGGTCATTTTATTGCCTCTGTACGGCTATATAACATGACCAATTAAGATGGATAATCAAGAGAGTTACTCCTTAAAAAGATGTATGAGGATCAACTCAAACTTCTCTAAAAGATAACAATCATGCTTAGAAGTCTTCACTTATAAAAGAATAAACTACAAAATAGCTAATAAAACAAAAAAAAATTTTCTAAACAAGCAAGCCTAGCATAAACTCACATCATGCATTATTTATAAGAAAAGAAACAAAAAATTTTTTTTTTTTTTGATTTTCTATTTTTTTTTTAAAGAAAAAAAACTGCAGGAATTAAATGCAGGATGCGCCCCCCCACACTTAATTCATGCATTGTCCCTAATGCATGCAAAAAGATAGAATTAATGAAAACAAAAGCAAAAGTAAATAGGAACTTCCCTGAAAACGTTGGGTTGCCTCCCAACCAGCGCCTTTGTTTATAGTCTTTGGCTCGACTTTATGAAGCTTGGATCCTCAAGGTGGATCTCTTCTATTAAACATACCTGGTCTCCTTCATAAAAATGCTTTAGCCTGTGACCATTCACTTTGAAAATCTTGTTAGTAGTAAAGGATTTAATCTCTACAGCACTATGGGGATAAGTCTTTACTACTTCAAAAGGTCCTAACCACCTAGAGTTTAATTTACCAGGAAAAAGTCTCAGTTTGGAATTGAATAACAACACTTTCTCACCTATCTGAAATTCTTTCCTAATGAGTTTGGCATCGCGAAATGCTTTGGCCTTACCCTTATAGATGACTGAATTGTCATAGGCTTCTAAGCGTATCTCTTCTAGTTCCTGCAATTGCAGTTTACGCTCTTTCCCTGCTAACTGATAATCAAGATTGCATTGCTTCACAGCCCAATATGATTTATGCTCAATTTCTACAGGGAGGTGACACGGTTTTCCAAAGACTAGTCTGTAGGCTGACATACCAATTGGAGTCTTATATGCAGTCTTGTAAGCCCAAAGAGCCTCCTCTAACCTAAGGCTCCAATCCTTCTTATCTGGCTTAACTACTTTTTCAAGGATGCCCTTAATCTCTTTATTAGAAATTTCAGCTTGGCCATTAGTTTGGGGATGATAACTAGTAGATACCTTATGAGTTATATGATATTTAGCTAGTAAGGCACCTAGAGTTTTGTTACAAAAATGAGTCCCCCTATCACTGATGATTGCTCTTGGCACTCCATATCGATGTAGAATTAGAGATTTAACATGTTTCACCACAGTCTTAGCATCATCAGTCCTAGTAGCTACAGCTTCTTCCCATTTGGATACATAATCAATAATCACAAGAATATAGGTATATCCAAAAGAAGGGGGAAAGGGTCCCATGAAATCAATGCCCCATGTATCAAAAATTTCACAAACATACATATTACATAAAGGCATTTGATTCCTCCTTGATAAGTTTCCAGTCTTTTGGCACACTTTACATCTTTTACAGAATTCATAAGTATCACTAGAAATAGTGGGCCAATAAAAACCACACTCAAGCACTTTATGTGATGTTCTTTTAGGTCCAAAGTGTCCCCCACTTTCTGAAGAGTGACAGAAGGTTAGAATAGAATGAATTTCACTATCATCTATGCATCGCCTTATAATCTGATCACCACAAAACTTCCATTAATATGGCTCATCCCAAACATAATATTTAGATTGAGCTCTTATTTTCTCTCTTTCAGCTCTAGTCAACTCAATAGGAAAAGTTTTGGTGACTATATAATTTACAATATCAGCATACCAAGGCAATCTACTAGTCATAGCATATAGAGTCTCATCAGAAAAACAATCAGTAAAAGGGCTACCACTCTCTCCTGTTTCTAATCTACTCAGATGGTCAGCAACTAAATTCTTAGTTCCAGGCTTATCTCTAATTTCTAGTTGAAATTCTTGCAACAATAACATCCATCTAATTAACCTGGGCTTTGAATCTTTCTTTTCCAATAAGTGTTTGAGAGTAGAGTGATCAGAATAAACAGTAACTTTAACACCCAACAAATAAGGACGGAACTTTTCAAGCGCAAAAACGACAGCATACATCTCCTTTTCTGTAGTGGTGTAATTACACTGTGCAGGGTCAAGAGTTCTAGAAGCATAATATATTACATGAGGTACCTTTCCAACTCTTTGACCTAAAACTGCCCCCACTGCCTTATCACTAGCATCACACATTAACTCAAAAGGTAAGGCCCAGTTTGGGGGTTGCACAATAGGAGGAGAAGTCAATGTTACTTTCAATTGATCAAAAGCCCTCATACAATTCTCATTAAAATCAAAAGAGACATCCTTTGCAAGCAGGGTACATAAAGGAGAAGCAATCTTAGAAAAATCTTTGATGAATCTCCTATAGAACCCCACATGTCCTAAGAATGATCTCACATCTTTGACACACTTTGGATAGGGTAGAGACTGGATGATATCAACTTTAGCTCTATCTACCTCTAATCCCCTTGATGATACTACATGTCCCAGTACTACCCCATGCTCCACCATGAAATGGCACTTTTCAAAATTCAAGACCAAATTGGTCTCAATGCAACGCCTAAGCACAAGAGTAAGATGATGCAAGCACTCATCAAACGAATCACCATGTACAGTAAAATCATCCATAAAAACCTCCATAATCTTGGTGATAAAATCAGAAAAGATACTCATCATACATCTTTGAAAAGTAGCAGGTGCATTACACAAACCAAAAGGCATACGTCTAAAAGCATAAGTACCAAAAGGACACGTAAAGGTAGTCTTCTCCTGATCGGCAGGAGCTATAGGGACCTGAATATAACCTGAATAGCCGTCCAAAAAGCAATAATGTGACCTCCCAGCTAGTCTCTCTAACATTTGGTCCATAAAAGGCAATGGAAAATGGTCCTTCTTAGTGGCCTTGTTAAGCTTTCTATAGTCAATACACACTCTCCAACCACTTTGGACTCTAGTAGGTATCAACTCTCCTTCATTGTTTTTCACTACTGTTGTCCCCCCTTTTTAGGAACCACATGAATAGGACTAACCCACTTAGAGTCAGCAATGGGGTAGATCACCCCAGCATCTAACCATTTAAGAATCTCTTTTTGGACTACCTCCATCATAGGTGGATTAAGTCTCCTTTGAGGTCTCTCTTAGGCTTAGCATCTTTTTCTAAGGTAATAGTATGTGAACACAAGGTAGGGCTAAGGCCTTTGAGATCTGCTAGCGTCCACCCTAAAGCTTCGCTATGTTCTCTAAGCACTTTAATAAGTTTTTCTTCCTGATCTAAGGTGAGTGCACTAGAGATAATTACAGGCAAGGTCTCATTGTCCCCTAAATAAGCATATTTCAAATTTTCAGGTAAGGGTTTCAATTCCAGTTTAGGGGGTGAGATATTCGAGAGAAGTAACTTAGCATGCTTTTCAGACAGTTCAAGTTTTCTAGGACCATTATGCTCTTTCAAGTGAGACAAGGAACTCATCACCTCATCTAACTTATCATTAACTGGATATAGCACTTTCTGGGACTCAGCATGATCAAGACTCTTAGTAAGCACAGTAAATAGCTCATCCTCATGTGACAAGTCATAGACATCTTGAGATAACTCATCAAAAACATCAAGTGCATATAGATAGTTAACATCAGAAGGAAATCTCATGGCATCAAAAATATTGAACTTAATAACCTCACCATCAAATTCCATGGTTAGTGTCCCTTCGTGCACGTCAATTTTAGTCCTAGCAGTTTTTAGAAAGGGCCTGCCAAGCAAGATGGGAATATCATGGCATGCTTCACCCATGTTCATTACATAAAAGTCAGCAGGAAACACTAGTTCATTCACTTGAACCAAAACATCCTCTGACACTCCGTCAGGATAAGTGTTGCTCCTATTAGCTAATTGAATTACTATGCCTGTTTTCTTTAATTCGCCTAGATTTAGTTTGTCATAAACAGATCTAGGCATAACATTAATAGAGGCACTTAAATCAAGCATAGCTTTATCAAAGCAAAGGTTTCCTATTTTGCAAGGGACAGAAAACACACCAGGGTTTTGACACTTAGGGGGAAGTTTTCTTTGAAAAACAGCAGACACATTTTTCCCCACACTTATCTTCTCATTACCAACTAACTTTCTTTTGGTAGTGCATAATTCTTTTAAGAACTTAGCATAACGAGGCACCTGTTTAATGGCATCAAGGAGAGGTATATTAATTTCTACCTTCCTAAAAGTCTCTAAAATCTCTTGGTTAGCCTCATTAACCTTAGACATAGGGCTCCTAAATCTACTAGGGAAAGGTCGGATTGGTTTGTAAGATTTTCTTTTCTTTTCTCCTAATTCCTTAGTAGTTTGATTAAACTCTGTATCTAATTCTGGTTCAGCCCCTTTCACTTCTAACTCAGGTTCCACTTCTCTCTTCTTCGTAGATTCCTTTAACTCTTTCCTACTTCTAAGTGTCATGGCACTAACATTCTCTTTGGGGTTACGGTAAGGTTGAGATGGTAACTTATTCTGCAATTGGGCTTGCAAGTTGCTAACTATGGTATCAGTTGCTGTTTGTCTCTCTTGAACTTGCTTAAGGGTGGTTTCCATACTCTGGAACCTATCATCCATTTTTTTAAGGACTTGTTCTAAGAGGAAATTGGTCCTATCTTGACTGGAAGGCTGACGAGAGGGTTGATCAAAACCAGGTGGATTTGGCTTAGGGTCATACCTAAGGTTAGGGTGGTCCCTCCCTCCTTCATTATAAGTATTCGAGTATGGATCATACCTCCTTTGATTTTGGTTAGAGTAAAAGGCATTAACATTACCTTCTTGTAGAGTAGGACATGTATCAGTAGAATGTCCTTCTAGACAACAAATACCACATATTACTGCCTTTTGAATACCCCCAGTAACAATCTTATTTAACATAGCAGTAATGTGAGACAATTGATTCTCTAGAGATGAACTAGAACCTATCTCATTTATCCTTTTAACTTGTGAGTTCCTAGTACCAAATTGCTGAGTATTTTGGGCCATTAAATTAAATAGATTTCTAGCATCAGCTGGTGTTTTATTAACTAGAGTCCCCCACTAGCAGCATCAACCATATTGCGATCCATAGGAAGCAAACCCTCATAAAAATATTGAATCAATAGTTATTCAGTTATTTGATGTTGGGGACAACTAGCACATAACTTATTAAATCTTTCCCAATACTCACAAAAGGTTTCCCCATTCATTTGTTTGATTCCACATATTTCTTTCCTAATAGATCCAATACGGGATGCAGGGAAAAATTTTTCTAGAAACGATTTATGCAATGCAGTCCATGTAGAAAAAGATCCAGCAGGCATATAATATAACCAGTCCTTAGCATTACCAAGCAAAGAGAAAGGAAAAGCCCTTAGTCTAATTTGATCCTCAGGAATTCCTTCAGGCACCATAGCAGAACAAGTAATAAGGAATTCACTAATGTGTCTATAGGGGTCCTCTCCAACTAACCCATGAAACTTAGGTAATAAATTAATAAATTCTGAGTTTAATTTCAAAGGTTTATCTAAAACAGCATAAGTGATGGACATTGGTTGGGTTTCTAAGTTAGGAGCAGCAAGTTCCCGAAGAGTAGACATGCTTACCTCTAAACTTACAGGGTCAGGTTGACTCTCTTTGATTTCAGCTTTCAATACTTGTTTCTTGTTCTCTCCAATTTCCTTACCACTCCTTAATTTTATACACTCCTTAAAATCTAAAAAGAATAAAATTAAAAAAAAAAAACTAGAGTTATAATAAAACAAATAAAAGTGGCAAAAGTAAATAGAAGTAAACTAGCAATTTAATTTTCTTTCCCCGGCAACGGCGCCAAAATTTGTAAAGCTTGTCGAGGGCTACAAATTTAACCACTACTTTGGTTATTAAAACACTTTTTATAGCATAGGAAAGTAGGGATCGATCCACGAGGAAAGATAGTTTTAGAAGGCTAGCTTAATCCTAAATAATTTTACTAATCCAATTTATTAAGTCTAATCTTAATAATTCTAAGATAATTATAATCTAATAAATAAAAGTCTAGAAAAATACCCAATGATGCTCCTAAATATTTTGGATTATATTCTGGAAAGAAAACAGTAAAAAGCTTTCCTAAATAATTTAGAAAAAATAAAATCGGAATAATAACTGAAATTCTAATTAAAAATCAAAACAGCAAATAATAAACAGAAAATAAATATTAAAAATATCAAACAGCAACCTACAATATTCTGCTTCAGGTCTACGAGCTTATAAACTCTAAATTATATCTATTTTATCTCAGAAAAATCTGATCAGAAAATTAGCACCGAATAATCAGCAGAATAATAAATCTAAAATTAGAAATAAAATAATCAGCCTAAATATAAATACGAATTTAATCACGAAAATTACCCTAATCCTAGAACACAATTTTCTGGACTTAACAACACCCAAAAATCGTAAATTAAAATTAAAAATCGAAATTTTCAGAATTAGTCTCCTAAAAACCTGCACATATCACTTTCACAAAATAATTCTGAAAAATTATCAAATAACTTCCAAAAATCACGAAATTAAATATGGGCAGACTAGGACAATCTATAAACCCTAGGAACTGATAAAAATCGAAAAAGAACAAGATTAACGATTTTTAATCTAATTTCTAAGAAATCAGCAACTAAACACTAAATGAGAATATAAATCAATCTAAAATTATAATCACTCTAAAAATCAAAATCTAAGCTATCTAAAATTACCTAGACACTCCTAAAAGACTATACTTTTGGGGGGGGTCGATTGAATTTATATTGAAACTAATAAATATAGAACAAAATTTATCAAACTAATCAAATTAACTAAAAAAAATAAATAATGATCAAAAGTTGTCAAATTTATGAAGAATACTTAGTATAATCTCAATCCACCATGCAAATTAATATTTATCATCAACACACAAGTTAAATTCATTCATGAGTTAAACTGTAGAAGACATCCACCAGCGGCTCTTCCCCGTTTTCCTTAGATTCTAGTTTACTTAGGTCCAGCCCTAATATAAACCTTACTAATTTGATAATTTTTACACCAGCGCAAAAATTTAACCAAATTAGAGCATTAAGAATTAGAAAAACATCATTTAACACTTTGTAACCAATTTACCAGCAAATCGATTTAACAAAGATCTAAAGCGATTACCTAATTAAAAGAGAAGGGTTTGAGCCATCCATGATTAATTAGGGTGATACCTAGGCTTAAAAGACTATAACTTTTACGTATTATAATCTTCTAAACTATCAATCGAAATTGTATTAAACTAACTAGCATGCATTCTAATTAATTTAATACAATTTTCATAACTGATAAACGCTAATCGCTAAAGAATCATGAATATAAATCAACTAGGCATTAAAGCATAAAACTTGTTTCAAAATAGTAAATTTAGCATGGTTTCAAGAAGATTATACTAAGCAAAAACGAATTACTCACTCATATTAGAAATTAGATTACACAAATTACCCAAGTACTTCATATTTAATAATAATCTAAACAAAAATAAAATTAAAAAAATAGAACTTAAATAATAGAAATCTACTTGGCCTGATGGTGATGATCGTGATTGTGATGCGGATGTTGGTGAGATGATGAAGGGGTTGTGATGGTGAGGTATGGTGAAGGAGGTTGCCGTGGTGATTGAAGATGTTGGGGTTGAATGATGATGATTATGGCGATGAAAGAGGGGAGTATGGTGATGCGTGAGGATGGCTGAGGATGGAGATCAAAGATGATGGTGGTGAATGATGATTAATGGCGAGGTTGAAGAAGTGTGATGGTGATCATGAAGGAGGGTTAGGCGTGGTATGAGATGGGATGATTTAATGTGTGTTAGGCATGAGTTTATATATGTGAGGAGGTGATTATTATATGGAAAGTGAGGGGGTTAGGTTTAGTAAATTAGGGTTTCCTTCCTCTTTTCCTTAGATTTCTTCTTCCTCAAGACTTCTAACTCTTCACCCAATTCTTGAAACCCTAGCCCAATATAATAATTATGAAAATAATGTTTTCCATGAATTATTTATTGGACCGTCTTTTCAGCAAATTTTGTAAAATCGGAGCTTCAACGTCTTGTCTTCTCATTTTTATTTTATTAACGCCCATCCTGAAAAATATATAAAATAAAATAAATTAGATGCAATAATGTGTAAAATATAATCAAAATAATTAATAAAACAGTACATGATTGTTGACTTAACATTAGCATTCATGCTAATTAATCTAACATAAATTTCATGAACAATAAATGCAAGTCGTTATAGAATCATGGAACAAAAATTAATTAGACAATAAAGTATAAAACTTGTTTCAAAATAATTGATTTAGCATGGTTTCAAATAGGTTATGTGTTCGTGCTTAAAATGTGTTATTTTTATGATACTTTTATACCGGATTTATACTCAAGATAATTGTTATATTTTTATTTTTAT